>LUCH01005702.1:24222-35542 GCA_013368495.1 Paragonimus heterotremus | reverse complement strand
AGAGTTAGGTTCGCACGTGTGCCTAGCGGTATAACAAGTCTCAGCCGATTTGAACAGTTTCTCGCGACGCAGACACCCTGGGACGGTAACAGGGTGGGCGCACTAACAGAAACTTTGACCATTTAGCCTATTCCAATAGAAATAGCTTTCATAAAAAAAATCAACAGGCGGTGTTTTTGTCTCAGCAAATACTCCTTTGCGGTCACCATCAGTGCTGTACGTCATTTATTGAGTATACGTACCATGGTTGGACTGGCAGAAGCATTTTTTTTAAATCTGTAACGTTGAAAACTTTATCAACTAATCCACCCGTCAGTCGGCATACCACGCGTACATCCAAAGACCGATCGTTTGGCAGGTCCCGGTCTTGTGAACCTAAATACAGAGACGTGTTGTATATGTGCTTCGCCCCATTATCCACCAACATCTGAAATTTTTAACCGTACTCAGCATAACAGTGAATAGTTGGTGTTTGTTTACAGTGGCATTGGCTACTCGCTAAACGTAGAGAAAAAGCGGAGATATGCACAGTTTATAATTTTGTAATAAACTCTAAGAAAAAACTTCCTTATGGTTTGACTAACCCCACCCTCAAACAGAAAGTGGTTCTTAATCTCACAAAACCGGGTTTGTTTGAAAATTCATCGAAACATCAGAATTACGAACTTTTTGTTCCACAGAGACTTATCGTAGTGGTCTCTCCCCTACCTCTCTCTTCTACCTTTTATCTAGACCAGGAGTGACAACGACCACACTCACAGCGAGTGCTCGATTATTACGAAAATTTGTATTCTTCACTTTCAACTGCCGCCTGCGTCGGAAATAGTAAACAAATAAAGTATGTTAATCACTTTGACCAAATGTTTTCGAATCTTAGTTCCCGTTTGTAAAACTCGGCTTTCGTAACAGCAATCGCGTTGGTGCTGTTTGCTCAAATGTCCATGTTGTCATTTTGGCAGACATTGAGTGGCTTAGAGAGTGAATCGTCATGACTGTACATAAGAAGTCACGTGGACTGTTTTTGACTGTCTGCTGTGGAGCCATCCTGGGGTCTGCGAATCCGGTCCCCCAAACAAAATTTTGCTGTTGTCATACCCAGGCAAACTTTAATTAAACGCCGCGGTAACTTTTCATTACAGTCGTAATCTGGACTATACATGACCAATAAATTGTTCAATGGTCTAACCAGATTCAGTTCTTTCTAACATGCATTCAGTTTGGGCGATTCTTCTGAAAGTCAGAACAACCATAAAATTGATAAAACAGAAAAGCCAATAAAAGACAAGCTTACACCGTCTAGAACAGAAAGTCACGTGAGCGAGAAGTATAAAACCTGGCTCACAAGGGCCAGTCTTTTTGTTTTGGTGTTAACAATCAACCTACTAAAACAACAGTTTGTCAAACAAATTCAACACCACCCCTATATAACCATTATGGCTTTTCATTGCTTACATCAACAGAGACATGATTATCGATGTCACTGCTTTAGCGAACTGACGTCTTCGTCTACGTCGGTTGTAGTCTGTATCGCATCTTGATATATTCATTTCCGACCACATTGAAAAAACATTAGTGAATCATTGCTAGACTGATTTATATCACTCAGTGGAACTGGCGCGTATCAGGATGTAAGTCATGATGCTTTCAAACTCACATATTCAGACACATGACTTACATAGCGATTCGCAGATCAACAGACTTCTACAAATCCGTGAAACGTGACTGAACATGTAACTATAAATGAACATTACTAAGTTACTTAAAAAACCTAGCCAGGTTCATCTATTTTGTTGTCAAACTCTAGGTCTACATTGTAATCAGTCAAAGTGTTTACCGTCTGTTTACAGCTGATAACTTTAATTGTTAAAACAGTACATGCACACGATCGCTTGCAGCGATAAAAGCCCGATTAAAACGATTATGGGAGGCGAACAGCCATAAGTCAGGCATTCGCAGAGGGTAGTGAGTGAGTAAAACAATAAAACAAAGCCTACTGTTCCCAATAACACTAGCACAGCAAGTAGCTGGCAGCAAGGATGCTTAATATTCAGCGACATTCTTATTCACACCTGAGGTTAAGTCATGAAATATCGCTTACAGGATTGTGAAACTAAGCCTCATTTCTTTTATGTTAGAAACCGTCATAACGTTTTATCATCTGAGGCTTGTTAAAACGACGTTTATTGCATATCTCCGTCAAGGTTGCTTTTAGCATTGTGTTTCTTTTCCGGGGTGGCAAATAACCACTGCGATTTGTCTGACCTTTCTCCAAAAGTCGTGATTTCGACAGCAATCAATACGCTTAAATGCGTACCATCGTTAACTTTGTATCTCTTATAGTAAATAGCATCTACCTGATTACTTGTGCATCCAAGATTGCAGGTGTAGCGCAAACGTGAAGGAGACAGCTAGAATAAATTCCCCCCACTTCCGTCAGAAAAACAACTTACTTCTCCGTGCTTGAACTTCTGCCTTCCAAATACAGTCCAGTGCCAGTATTCGGAATAATACATTTGGGTCGAACACAGCAAACTAGTATAAAAAAATCGAACGCCATATCAGACAAACAGTCATGCTACAGTAAGTCACAAACTGATGAAAGACAGTACTGAAAAGAAGGTAAGATAACCTAGAGTTTATAACAAAAAAGTCAGCCATCTAGTCATTCATCAGAGTCTAGAATGCAACATAATCAACTGCTAAGTTCTGTTTCTCAAGCTAGATTCCATTCACCAAAGCAAACGGATTAACTTGTTTCAGCGGTAACTTCGGCATATCATGGGTCCTGAAAACACAACAGAAAGGGAGTTATGTAAGTGGAGATCACCGGAAGAGATCGATGGTAAATTGCACAGATGGTAAATCTGGGTTCAAATCTCAGTCAAATCTGTAGGAATAACTTCAGGTCCAAGTGAATCTGAGTCGATAGAGGCAATAATATACAAACTCAACGGTCAAATAAAGATGCTCGATAGGTTCCGTGGTTCTGGAGGGAGATACAATAACTACCAAACCGTGCCTCGAGTGTGACTGATTTGTTCCAGCAGAGACTTTACGGTTGAAAATCATAAGTATACTGCTAACAATGAAAAAATATAAGCAAGAAAGGTACTCTGTATTTTCAGAACCAATGTGACTAACAGGGAAGTCGAGCGACAGCTGTACGTCGTTTAAACTGGCAGCACATTAGTATAATCACTGACCGTTAAAAACGAGATGAATGGCAACAATAATAACGTAACATATAGAAATATATCGTGAGCAAGTAGTGCACAATTCACAAAAGAAAGTAGGCCGTAAGTGAGTCGGAACATAAGTACAACACTGAAGTTTTTGAGAGGACCTCAATAGTGAATGTATATGTTGTCCAAATAAAGCGGAATGCTCGCCCTTCAACCATCAGTCTACGACAGATCTCTTCAATGAATTGATCCAGCAACTTAAGGAGTAGAGCTGATATTAAAACCCGTACTGTCACTGTGATGTAAACAAAAGTAGTATATGGTGATGATTTACCTCGGTAACTTTCCAGTGTTTAGATTAGTTAGATCGATTGATACACTTTTTACTTAAGCTAGCTATCACCGAACAAACAGAGACGTGATGTTGACATGCGGTGTGAACTGTTGACTAGCTGTGATCAACTTGACTAACACGATTTAACATATGTGTCACAAAGGAAGCTTTTATTTTTTGAATCAATTGCACATCGTTCGCTCGACAGACACGCACTGATGTACAATCTTCTATTTGTGTTGTTCGCTATCTCACAGAAAACAAAAATGCGCGACCTTGACGGATACAGTGAAAGCCAGCTTTGAGGAGTGGCGTATGAGCAGAAATCTGACGATCTTGATCGGACTCAAATCCTGATTGTCAGGTTCCTTCATATTACCTAGGTTGCATTGGCTGACTAAGAATGATTGAGAATAAGTGATCAGAACGGTTTATTTGCTTTCATGCTAAACTTATTTAAGTCTTTCCTTACGAATTGTTCGTACGACTTACCAAGGTAGCAACCGATTGGTTAACAGTGCAGTTTGCGTTCCTGTATGTGGTTTTATGTAAGTTTGGTTGAACCGAAGGTGGATGGATTGCTATTCATTTGTTTCACTATGCAAGTTTGGCTTGTTTTACGCATTTATAAGCGCATTCATTTTTGGACACTTACAACTTTTTCAGCATCGAATATCCATGATCGGTTAAATGAAAGATTAGGTTGTACCTGGAATTAGTCCATAGAACTGCGTAATTTTGTCTGATTTGTTCGTTTTCCCGAATACAAAATGTACTAACCACTGAATCAAAAGTTTATCTGTTATATCGATTGCCCGATTACACTAAATATTCAGGCTTATCGACGGTACCTTGTTATTGCTGTTATTGGAAATGTACACAGAATTAACAGAAATGCGGATCACAACAGTCGCGTTCGAATAAATTATTTAAACACAGACGATTCTTCACTTATTATCGATACACCAGAGACGACGGAAATTAAACCTATAAACCTTCCACCAAACTGTCGTCAACTCATTATGACGTTGCAACATCAAACGAACCGTTTGATGTTGCAGACATTACTCATCTGGTATCCAGTGTGTAAAATCTGGTGCATCTTCTCAAAGATAGTTGTGACAGTTTCAATAGTTGTTTGCAGTAAACTCTGATTGGGCAAACAGAGTACCTTTTTTGCAGTAGCATGATTGCCTGCGTCGAAACATTCCTCCACCAAGTATCAACTACAGACCACAACTCAATCATTCACAAGCTTGGACAATACGTAGACAAACCGGAAAACGGATGTTACGTATGTTAATAAACGATGCTCATATTCGGTTACAAAAATAGGAGAACATCGTGACAATTAAAAAAGACTGCAAACGAATAGTAAACGAACATCAGCTACAGAAATCAGGCATAGCGATAGGAGAGCGAGTAGCAAGAACCAAGAATAGGAAGAGATGGGCACACGAAGCAAAACTCTCAAAACTGGTGAAGAAGAATGCCGACATCAACAAATACACGTGGTTCAGAAACCTATCAAATTATATACTATCCAACGACGAACAAGACATCCTGGTCAGAGGACTCAATTTTAACACAGGCGGTCGCAATCCGACTACGTCACCCGGATCTGTGTGTGCATAAACAATTCGTTCAAACCCTGAGGCTCCCTTGGCCGAACACGACCACCCAACCCTTGAAACAATTTGTTCCCGTCCCACTGTCCCAGCCTAATTAACACTGACTAACCATAACCAACTTCGTTCGTGTTCCTAACCACGGCGAAGTAGTGTTAATCTTTTATCCAATTACATTGCCCCTTCAGTAGTTTTGATCCATAACATTATAACTTGTCACTTAATTTTATATAATTGTACCAGCCAAAGAGGAGAATTTATCGAAAACAGTCTGTTCGCTGAAACTTTGTTTTTCATAAACAAGGAATACTTGGCAAACCTGAAGCACACAATGAAATCTAACGGCTTGCCAGAAAAGTCACAGCACCAAATCCAACATACCATCATCCCAGTCATGACCGACAGCAGACTGTCCAATTACCTCACCCAACACGCACAACAAGCATTAAACAACTTCAAAAAGAATGGCAACACCATCATTTTTCCAGCTGGCAAGAGACGGATGACGGTTATCATGGACAAAGCAGACTACGTGGAGAAAGCAAAACAGCTGCTCAACGACACAACCACCTACCGCCTACTCAATGTTGATCATATTTCGAAACTGGCCGACGCAATCAACACTGCACTAAAGAACCTAGAGGCTGCGCACGAGATGGGCAAACAGGAACGCTGGAAAATGTAACCGAATTAAGCAACCACTACTCAATTCTACGGACTATCAAAAGTACACAAAGATGGTATCCATTGCAACCAGTTGTGTCCCCACCGGGAACACCGACCTAAAATTTGACCAAAGATCTAGTCAAACTATTACAATATCTCCTCGACGGATCCGAACATTTCATCAGCAATGCACTGCAACTCTTGAGCAAACTGAAAAACATCAGGCCAGAAGAAAACGAAGCTATTATTTCGTTTGATGTCATGGCATTCTTCACGTTCATTGACCTCACCTAGCCAAAGAAACACTACGAACGTTGCTGGAGGAAAAACCCCGGCCGAATGAATCACTGAAACCAGAAAGCATATGCAACCTCATGGAACTATTGCTGACGACATACTTCAAATTCAATGGTCAAGTTTACGAACAACTTAAAGAAACCCCAATGGGCTTTCCCATATCCGGATTCATCGCAGAGGCGGTGATGCAGAGGTTAAAAAATATCGCGCTACCAGTGATCAAGTCCAAACTCTGGATACGATATGTTGACGATACAGTTGTAATCCTTAAACGCTGAATGACTGAGAACACATACAGACTGCTCAACAACGTTTTCAACGATAGTAAATTTACGATGGAGAGTGAAATCAACAATCAGCTACCGTTCATGGATGCACTAATCAGCCGCAAACCTGATGGAACACTGGAGATTTCAATTTACTGGAAACACACACAGACCAACTCCTTAGTTTTCACAACAACCATCCGGTCTGCCTTGAAAGGAGCTGCAATCGAACTCTGTTCAAAGGCGCTGAAACACATCGCGGCACTACAGAGCTCCGAAGGAAGGAAGAAAACTATTTGTACCGGGTATTTATTCGCAGTGGATACTCACGAAGTTTCGTCAGACGGAGTTTACTCCAGAAAGAAATAGATTCGAACTCTACTGAATCATTAACAAAACAAATTATACTATCAGACATCAAGACTGTATCGGAACTGACAGCAAGACTTCTCAGGCCACATGGTATCACGCTAGCACACAAGCTAATGTCAACGTCACGAAGAATACTATCAAAACCAAAGGAAAAACTCAAATCCGTCAACAGAATAAACGTCATTTACAAAATCCAATGCAATCACTGTGGACAACTCTTCGACGGCCAAACCGGACGGAAATTGTCAACACGAATACATGAATACGATCAGTTGTCCTTGGTCTCCGTCCACGAGGATGAAACTGAACACAGGTACAACTTGAATACCGCACAAATCCTTACTTAGGCAAACACCAGGCATACAAGAGAATTTCTCGAAGCTTGGTACCTATTGGCCGGGTCATTAAACAAACACATTGACCTGGATAAACTCTACAAACCAATGCAAACAAAGGATTTAAAGAGATGCAGTCACCCTCAGGTCCAAATTGCAGTAAACTCGAACGGAGCAACTTGGACGGATCAGACCAAAATCGAAACCGGCCGACGGATAGCCAATCGGATGGAATTCCAAAACGAAGAAATGACTAACTCAATCAATTTACAAGGACCAACCAATCAGATTCGAAGTTAAAGTTTGACAACGTCAATCAAAATACAGATCAATGACTCAGGGACTACAAAAAGTAACCTATCAGGTATCGGGTCAAAGTTCATATGCGACAAGAATCAGCCAACGATAGGTCAGGTAAAAGGTCATGAACAACAGAAAATGACCAACCAGAATTAAGGTCAGTAGGTTAACTCACACTCCAATATAACAGCAGGCATCCGTCGAACTTCACAGAACGTCACGCTCAAAAACTACAAGCTTAAACAGTTACGCACGGATGATGTTATCTCGCCTGGTGATGAAACGTTTGCAACCTAAATGCCAAGTTCGACGAACATACCAATACTAAAACCATCAACCCGACTAGCACCACCACTGTTCACAACTACCAGAAACACAGTTATGAACCCAGTTTGAATCGTCAGATAGCACAGCAGTCAAAATTGTTCCGACACATTGAAGCTATGCTCCAACGTTTCACTGTGGTGCTTTTGTCCGCCTGTCATGTGGTAGTTGCACAGATTTTCTTTTACCCAATGTTTCTTTCATTCGTTTCCGACTTTCTGTTGTCATTCGAGCTCCTTCTCTCTCTGTCTGAACCATTTCACCAGACCTATTATACTGGCCTCCAGTTTGTTCTATCCCGACTGTTCTACTCTATAATTTGTGTACGTAAGCATTTTCAAACTGTTTCGGTCTGTAACTTTCTCATTATTCATTGAGCTGAACGCTTCTGCCAACTTTTGAGATATTCTGAACCACCCCACCGGCTCAGTTCAAGTTTCGCTGACTACCTAATACATACCATTTAATCGGCTGCCCTGCCCTCGCTTACACTGTAACTAGTTACTTTCTGATCCTTACATACTTGCGCCGACCTTCCGTTAATAAATATAGCAATTCTGCGTGAGTATTTTTGTTGTCTGGAGCCTCGTCTTGTTCTTCATATCTAATGGTTCGAGTATGTATTAACTACTACTAGCATGTCCATTGGTTTAGTACATTTCGAGTGAAAGCCAACCTTACAAACACACTTTATTAGAGTTTTTGATAAATCCGTGCTCAATGATAATAGCTAACATGTGACAGCTGGTGTTCTGAAGTGTTGGCCACAGTTGATAAATCGTTTAAAGGTTTATTTGAATTGCTAATGTGTTATATAATTCAGCCTAGAGATCGACGACAGACTATGATGCTTTCCCATTATAGGAAGTTGTCTGTAATACAAAAATCAGGTACAAACGTGATTTGTTCTAATTGCCAAATGTGACAGACACCCAGTCACAGCGGTGCTAGTTATTGATTATCAGCTACGCTGTTCGCCAAGGTGACGCGTTCTTGTCAAACCAACCACACTACCAAAGTGTGTATATCGACTCATCTCACACAATCTATGGCCTGGCTGATCGATTAACAACGGAAATTATAGTTTCGGTGATCAAGTACGTTGTCCATTATTGAGATCGGTGGCGTGGTTATCCATCAATTCACTTCGTTCGTTTAGTTGTAGTTATTTATTCTCTCTTTGAATAATGTAGACAAAAGAGTCGAGAAGTTGCAAGAAAACAAAATGTGGAATAGAGAAATTTGTTGACGACTTCAAACCAAATGTCCAAGTCGTTAGTTCGTGTTCGCTGATTGACCCTCCTATCTTGACTGGTTTCTTTGCTGTATAAAATCGTCCGAATACGATCGGAATTTAACACTCCAGCATGACTATACGATGTAGGTCAGGCTTTCTGATCGTCAGTAATGACTTCAACGGAGAACCATTTGTTGAAGTCAGTAGAAGTTTACATGTTAAACAAAGCTTATAGTACCTATATACGCTTCGATGTGTTTGTGGGACGGTATTACAACAGTACACAGAAGAAAGGAGAATATGAGTGAAGGTTTATTGCAAAGATGACAGATATAATAAACCGAGAAAAAATCGCATACGGCATAAGGAGCATTACTGGGACATCTAGCTTAAATATGAAACAGGAACACTTCATTGGTCAACGAATTTCCAACACTCATAACGGTGGTCGTACACCACTTCAAAATTATCAAGGTAACCCCACCGTTTGAAGATTAGCAAAATAGTACCAGGAATGTACATACCACTTGTTCGTTTAACATTATTAACTGATGCTATAAGGACAGATTGCAAACTGTCCTGCACAGACAATAACATCAGAAGGGTGCTTTTCATAGTTCAAGTGATCTGTCTATACCTACTACGGTTTAAGGTGTCTCGATATCAATCTTAAGTGTTTTGACGTCACTTTAAAATGTTCCAAGACGGTTCTCTGGGTCTCACTTAGAAACGAGGTAGCACGGCTAATGTGTACCTGAATAGGTGGATATACTTCGAGATTAATTGGCTCTGACCGAGTAAGAACAAAAGGACCGGCCTGGTGTAGAGAGTAAACAAAACAAGCTTGCCTACATTCATTCTCCGGACTGATGCTCAGGCTTGAAAAGGGTGACTAATCGACTACTCTGAGTGTTTCAGTTCTGCGCTCAGCTATCTCAACAGCGGTCAGACTTACTCCGTCGGCCACCGCTCTAACACTGGATGCATGGCTTGTCCGACTTATTCGGCCATTCAGACGACAACGATCGAATCCTGTGCCAATCCGAGTGGGTCACTCATGTACCCACAGACAAACAGTCGGTTTTTCAGAGGTGTTATCTGTGTGTGTTCTATGTGGCACGGACACATTAAAACTTTCAGTGTTCATCACGTACGTTTTACCTTGTATCCTATCAGCCTGGCAAATGGGTGCAAGCAAGATTATTGCCTTTACTGTCTACACCGGGCTGGTCCGTGTCTTCTTACTCCGTAAGAGCTAACCAATCCTGGAGTGTGTCAACCTACTTATTTGCACATTAGCCTTGCGACCCCGTTTGCCGCTGAAACCTCGAGAACTGTCTTGGAACATTTTAACTTGATATTGAAAAATGTAAAAGTGACGTCGGGATACCTTTCACTGGAATAAGTACGCGGGTTGTAACATCAGCGAGTTGCCATGTAAATGGTGAATCGGTCTGGGCTTAAGACTGTGTTTCGGATGGCACTTTTGTTGTTCTAACATATTGTGGTATAAAATAAGATTGTGTGTGGCATACTGATAACAGAGAGAAAACTGCCTCAATTTGAACTATCTGTTTATATGATAAAGCTATCGAAAAGTCAAAATAGGTTTGACAATCATGCGATGTACTCCCCTCAATCAGGTGATCTCTCTCATATGACTTGACCAACAAGTTTGGAAGATCAACTGAAAGTGAGATCATTCCCATGAGTTATACATCAGATGAAAGTTTTCCATAGATAAATCTCCAAAAAAAGAATATTCTCTCTCACGTCGTGGTTATTCACAACTACAAGGTGAGCACCGAGTCTTATATTTCAAAAGCTGTTCGCTTGAATAAACGGATCTAATATACATTCCTGAAAAATGTCCAGAGTGAAGTCACCAACAGACGGAGGCTAAATCGTTGCGTCTACATCGTTTTTATGAGGTCAGTTTTCTACCTACTCATGACCACTACGCTTTGAGCTCTTGCTAAACCACTGATTTTCGTCTCCGTTTTGTTTAGTAAGACACCGTGGGGTACCAGGTGTTTTGTGAGCTGCTGCTGCTGCTGCTGCTACGTCAGGGATGTGTTCATCTATTAAATACTGCTTGAAGCTGAATCCTCCAGTTGATGGCCGCTTTCCGTTTCGTTACTAATGGAAATCTGCGATAGGTGGACCTCGGTAAAGTGTTCAAGTTGGTTGTATCAGACTTCAAGAAGAGTTCAGCTCCACGCGCCACCGTAGAATTGGGGCTGAAATTGTCGTCCACAAAGAAGTTTCGTCCTGCTTATATCGAGTGTCGTGTTGGAAACAGAGTGTGGACACAACTATAGAACTGTACTAACAAACGTGCTTCATAAATGTGGCTATGCTGTCGGAGTACACACATCA
>LUCH01005702.1:6189-23842 GCA_013368495.1 Paragonimus heterotremus | reverse complement strand
AGAACTGAGCATTGGCGTCTGTAGCAACCGTGACGTTCCGAGACCAATGTCGTACGCATGTGAGTGTTCCTTTTTGTAACCATGTTGAAACGCATAACCCATGTACTAGGTCTTATTACCCATGCTTTGAGAAGGTGAAGGAACTGTATGGGGAGATTTTGGATCATTCTCTTTCTCCGTGGTTTGATCAGCTGTACAGAAGACGGTCGTGGAGTTTCACAATCGCCATTTCATACTCAAACAAAGCAAAAGACATATTATCGCGCTGCACCATCATTAAACTGCGGAAGCACGAAATTATTTCGGATACTGTGCTGTGCATTAAGTTGACTTTTCTATGCATAGTACACAGTGAAAAAGCTAACTCACCCACAAAAGGTTTAATGATTGGCATTCAGACATGCGATCGATTAGTTACAAAACCGCGTTTAGGTTGGTTGAAAAGTTGTCCAGCAGCTGACGCAAAATCTTTTGGCGCCTGCTGCGCGATACATACGGACCGGTTGAAGCATGACATGGCTGTATGAAAAATCGTTGGATTCAGTGTCGAATGATTCTTGGAACAATACGCCGAAACTTTTTCAAAACTGATTGCGGCATTCGCGTTCTCATGAACCTTCAATAATACTAGGAGTTAAGGACTTCGAATGGTCCCAGAAATCGTACTCGAATTGAAACCTCCACGTAACTAATAGGGAGGAGACCTCATGCCAGTTGCAATAAGCAGTTTTTTATCATGAGAACAGAAGTCACATATATAGATATACAACAGTGTAAAAAAAATGACGGTCTGTCAATAACTGATAATACCGGTATCTGTGAGGTCAAACTGTAAGCTGGTTGGTGCAACACAGAACAAAGAACTTGGCAACTGACGGAGCTTTTCGTCAAATTTTGGTGTGGCATCTTAATGCGACTTTAGAACTGATCCCTTGTTAGATCTTTCATTATGCCGATGTTTGCATGAACGGCGAATCGAGTAGATTTTCACCACACGTTCCAAGTGGTCCCTTTCGAAAAGAAGTACCATACTCAAGTTTTGCTCACGTTAGAACTAGTCAGTAGTTTAATCGAATGACGTCGCGTTTTCGTGAGGCAAGACAGAATTATCGATTTCGCTTCCGAGTAATGATCCGGCTGCCTAATCTTCTCGACGGTTGACATAGTAACTGTCTTTTTAATTCCAATCAATCACCCTACGATTAGAACTTCCGAGACAGGTCAAAATCTCCCATCTTATTAAACATTATAAGTGATATTCTAGATTGCTCTTGGGTATTCGAAACTTTGATTGAGTTGAAGGTGAACAAAATTTATCTGTGATCAAAATTCTTGCATTCGGATAAACTTTCTAGTCAGCCTCCCCCTAAAAATTTGCCAGACTCGAGTTTTGCTCTCGTTGGAGCTAGTCAGTAATGTACACTCTTACCATTTCAACAAATAGAACTCCGGCCACCCTTTCATGAGACAACTGTGTTGGTCATCGTGCCACTGACCTGACGACAGGCACCACCGAATTATCATATGCAAATACTGATCCACATTAGCCTGTGAGTTGTGCCAGCAGCAGAATGTTTTTGACATATCGCTCTAACACGAAATTGGTGATTCCAGCGAATAAGCACAGACAATACTTACCACATGAATAATTAAAACACTGCCGAACCTAACGAATAGTCATAGTGATTACATGACTCATTCACTGTTTTTGATCAGTCCAGAAGGTTGTACTCCGAAATCGTCGCAAGTTAGGCTTGATACCACTCTGCTTCAAATAGTATCGTTATGGTTAGAAGCTTATTGACACAGCTGCAGAAACTGTCAATGAAAAGCTAGAGTTCAGTCTAAAAATTAAACGACCAGATCAATCGACTGAGTTTTAAGTGGGATGCTACTCCGAAACAATAGAAGAAAATCGAGGAGATTTCCACCATAAAAAAAGAGTTCATTTGATTCCTAAAATCTCGTTACCTTTAGAGTTTGATAAGATTTGAAAAATCGTCGTGAAACTAACCATTTTTATGTAACAAGGTCATACAAAGGAGTGAGTGTAGTAATTTTGAACAGAGAATATCATATTGATAAAATGTTAGACTCTGTCATGCCAATGTAGATTTAGCTAACCGGTTTCCCAGAAGGGCAAGACGATCCTAAATGAGGATTAAGTTGCGCATAGTCTTAAACGGCCTATGCAACAAGTACGACTTATAAAATTTTAGTTTTACTAACTCAAACCACAGGGCTTCACCATTTGGGGAGTATACTACCTACCAAAGGTCCATAAGTTGAATCGCCCGCTGTGAGCTACTCTGGATATGAGTAACTAACCATTTCATGTGACAGGAAAGTGACAAGCAAGACAATTCGAGCTAAGTAGTTGGGTTGCTTCTTCATAACCTACTGCACAAGTTGGATTTTGTGACCACAATAGGTCAAAATGACCAGCGTAAACAATACGGAAGCTTCTGCGTTGTTCGCAACTGTCTCACCCGAAGAGATTACCAACTTCATTCATGACTATGCTGACTGATCAGATAATCAGTTTAGAGTACCAATGCCAATGTTTAAAGAGCTTCTAGTGCGCTGTACACTTAAAGTAAAATTAGCATTTAACAGCAAGATGTATCATCAGATTGATGAAGTTGCGAAGAGGTCCTATTGGGTCTATTCCCATGAAAAAAATTGTAATTACGATAGACCCTGCTGAACATGAGTCACTCAGGGGAGATAGTCAAACTGACTTCCATTTGCTGACTTTTTCATCTGACACGTCCAAGCTTAATAATATACGGTCGCAGCGTATGCATTTATATATAGATGCTATCCAACTTCAAAGTAACCAGATCTGCTATTATCCATTGGCAATTAAGTGATTTTCAATCAAAAAATCGGACGACACGCAGATAAAACGGTAATTTATTTTTAAAAATGTTTATTTTTTAAGTTGTTTTCTATAAATTTTTCTTCCGATTTCTGCCAGCTTCCGTTGAGACTCCTTCACAGTTGGCAGCAAGTCATGACATTGTTCCAGAGTAACCTGTGAACATCAAAAGAGCCGTACACGGAGATAAGTTTCCAGTAACCATATCCTTGCCACAGATCTTGTCATCCTCTTCCTAAGAAGAATTTATCTCATTGTCTTGGCTACCACATATTCATTCTGCACAGGAAATTTCAATACGTAAACCTTATTTTATGATATAAGCTTGATGATGAACTGGAATCGACATGCGCATTTTGAGAGTAACCTCTGATTCAAACCCGGCCCGTTGCTAACCTGAAGAATATATTAGAGTTCTCGAACAATGCATCCATCCAACTCATTTATGTACTTTCAAGAAACCGACAAATTATTCCTTTTAAAAATCAGATGACAACTGAAGACTCTCATTCCCACTAGGTGATTATATCGTGTCTAGTTTGAGCTGCCGTTGAAAACTATTTGACGATGTCCGGGCTTTTTATTACAGTAGTCCAAGATAAATCGTAGTGACTGCTTCAAGTGAAAAACAAACCTGAAAAATTTTCCACTTTTATTCTAACTTATTGTTTGGGCCTTGCATTTCATAAACTTAAATGTAAATTTCCTGATTGCATGACCAGCCCGTTAACATGTGTATGAACCAAGATGTTTTTTAGTTTTCTCGGAAGTTAGTTTCACACACCACATCTTACCTGGTTGACTGTACTCAATCTCTTCGATGGTAGAATTAAGCAGTAATGCTGATGAGTGCCTGTGCTTACATAGAGATAAGCATTCACAAATAATCCTGCATAGCCAGTTCAAATTACCAGGGTTACACACAAACAGAACGACGACTTGATTGACTGTGAATGTTATTCAGTTTTCTAAGCAATGTTCAGGCTCAAACTGCCAATACAGTAGACCGTCACATCTTTCCGTCAAGGTCACGTGCCTACCTGGTTATTGCCACTTAGTGTTCTTCTGTTTTCAGTGACGCATGCGCGTGCTCATAAACGTAACAAATTCTGTGTGCGTACGTATTCTGACACCAACTATGAGCAACTGAGTAAATCGCCATGTATACAATGTATGTGTTGCCTCAACAGTAAAAAAAATAATGAAATTAACTGAGGTACCCATCAATTGTGAATGAAACTTGCTCAGCGGATCGAAGAATTTATAGTGAGCCTCCACTGAAAGCTAGAGATGGTTACAAAAGATGATAACTCATCAGAATTTCAAGAAACCGAGTCTAAACGGTTCGTGTAGAGAAGGAGATCCCTTTTTGGGTGGACCTTGTTAGAGAGACCACAACTACATTTCATTTACTAATTAGTCTTATGACTGAACCAATTGAAGACATGCGGAATTGATATCACAAATAGAGGATTTTGTATTCAGTTATTAGTAGAATGTAACGCTTTTGTCGAAAACGTTTTCACCATCAACATGTTGCGAACTCATAACTGGGGTCTAAGAGTGTTTGTACGCGAAATAAATCCAATTTTGCAAGTGTACTTCTTGTTACAGTCGCCAGAACCTTGACAATTTTCACAGACTTTTCAGGTTGTCTATCTACTTGAGAGTGAATGCCTTGATGCTTGGACGAATTGTCCAGTTCAGATTTATTAAGGCTAGTTGTTTATGCTACCAGAAGTAAAGAGCGTATATTATGTGTGACTTGCTAAAACACCTCGTTATTCAACAAGCCGACAACAATATATTTACAGTGACATCCAGACATCTCGCTTAACATCATCATCTTCATCATCATGTTTATTGAATGACCTCAAAACACGGAACAAACAAACTTCATATGGACACAAGTCGAAGTAAACAGTCTCCGTTTTACAGCAACGATAGTGATTATTTCGACTGTAGAAGAGCCGATGTGCGTCAACTCATCACCTCGGTGAGAGTTAACAGTACTGGGTTGCGATTGCTCATCGTCAGGGTGAATAGACTTGATGAGACTAGGGACTGTCATTATCCCCAACATGTATAACTGGATGTCATATGTTATCAGTGGATGAGGATGAACAGGGTACTTGCATTTTGCAATGACGTTGCTTTGCCGCCTCTATATATATATATATATATATATATATATATATATATATATATAACGTTCCACAACTTGCAATCGCTTCTGCTGAAGAAGTTTCAATTGGAAATCATAGATCCCGTGATGTTCTTCCTTGACCTGCACACTTGCACTTCGAAGTTAAATGTCTTCAAACAGTCTAACGGGATGTGATCACGTTACATACTGAGAATAAAAATGATCCTGCTGTAGTGGATGCTCACTGGACTAGCTGTACAGAAAATGAAAACTGGCTCATAAAAACCGATTTATCGATTCTAATCTCGTTCAGACTTCTGTCGCCTGCTGACTTGAGACGACCAGAGAGCCGATAAACTTGGAGCGTCTGTCTGAAAATAATCATACTAAAACATTCTCTTCATCAACAGTATAAGGTTAGCTGGGTTTCTTTTAGATGGGTTTACTGACATACGGACCAATCCAATGAGCACTGCACCAAACGGTTATCAGACAGAATAGTCTAACCTGTTTTGTTGTGAATTTGTCATCTTTGATTCAATCATCACTATGTCAAAAATGGTTTCAAAACATCTCAGGAGCAGTTTGCATGCATTGCACGCTTCGGTAAATTCAGAAAGAAGTATTTTACCTGCACTTCTTTTTGACATGCTTTGAACGTACGCTGTATAGCCAGTAATACTTCTGCCGTCCTAGTGTTCCTTCAAAATACCTTCCAATTAGACGAATGAAATTAAGCCCCTGGCATTCTGCAGTATTTGTGGAGTTAACAGTCTCCAGAGGACTGTAAGCTTGTGATTCCAACATCATAATTCTGTGGTAAAAACAGCCATGCTCTTGATGTACTGAACTTGAGTATTGCCGAGTCGTCTTTCTGAAAGATGACACATCCATGAAACTTGTCCCAGTGAATGGCAGTAGTAGTACAGGTCATCACATTTTGACTTCAATCCAAGATTACCCGTCCACACAAACCAGCTGCAACTTGCTTCTGGTTCACTATTTCGGAAGTTATTCCAATAGCAGCTCTCAATATCTCAACCTGCTGGGTCTTTGTTTCGGCGGTAAGTATGATACTGCACCACTCATGAGTCGACTAAATATGACATTTGATTCACTTTGTGAGTCAGTGGACTTGGTGCTGATTCAGCGAAACCGTCCATTTTAGCTTTCTGTAAATCAGAAGACGAGTTGCTTGTAGACTATACTGTATATTTCTTGTCAAAAGTTTTGCCAATGCTTCGATTTTATTTCTTTTACTCTCATGGTTCTGTTACACATCAGTCAGATGACTAAAACCCTATCTTGCCCAATTTTTCAGACAGATTTATTTAACGTGCCGCCCTTTGCTTACTATGATCTGTATATTTTGATGTATGTAGTAGTAGAGCAACCTGTTATAGGTTCAGACGGATTTGCGCAAGTGCGAAGTTCGTTCTTTTCTCAACATTTACTGAGTTAATGCCCTGCGGTTTGTTAAGAGACGAGTGAATGTGAATTCGGGTTTTTAGATCGTAGTATTGCGTGGGCGTTACTAGTTGATCGTTAACCTCACAGTAAATAATCTACCATAATCGGTCACATGAGTTCTTAACAGGTGTGATTATGTTTCTATTGAAAAAGTACGTGACTTTTGGAAGCTACGAAATTAGTGAATGTGTAAACTACTTCCATAATTTTGTTGGGGACATTTTTGGTCCAGTAGTGATTAAACCGATTGTTATAAATTTATGACGAGACCCTTTTTGAGGACATCGGTGTTGAACAAATTATTATCACATCTTGTTCGTCAAAGCATTGATTTATGGAAATGGCCATTTCCACAGGTTCCTTGCAACACACTAGATGAGAATGAGGTGTTCTGTTTTGTCTCGGATAAAATTGGTATATTATTTTGGGTAAAACTATTACACAGCACAATAGACGTAAGTTAGGTCTTTATGGAACCAACACGAATGACTTGTGGTCAATTGAAATGAAGGCCAATACTCGTCATAGTCGGACAATTGTTCAAAACATTTACCGTCGATTTGCGTGACCAGATTGCGATGTTTCAGTAGATACTCGTTAACGATACGATTAAAACACAATTTCATTAACTGATAGTCATTGTAGTCAAGACTGCGTTTACTTGAGACGTGCATCACGGTTTATTTACGACGCCGTAGCGCGGCGTGTTACTGTTTGAAATATTTTGTTTGATTGTGTAAGGTACACGCGTGGCTTATTAAACAATTGGTCCGTGATCTTGCATGTTCCTTCTATTTCAGGAAGGGGATTACAACTCAGTTCGTAAGGACTCTTAGTGTGGTGTAACAGATTCATTAGTATAGCATGCATATGAAGCCAGTCATACAGTGTATTTTCATCGCCTGTAAACTGCCTGTTATAATAACAACCAAGCTAGCCTAAACAACAAATGTGACTAGCTAAACTTAAGGAAATATATTGCGAAATGATTTTTGCAATATGTATGATGTGGAAATCTCATTATTTGGAAAAAGCAGTTACTTCAAAACGTATAAATGTTTATCGTGATTAGCAAAATAACTATAAACTCTTGACATATGGATTTTATTAATTGTCCTCAAGGAAGTATACAATGGACTGAGTTGTTAACGACCGATTCTGAGCAAAGTCGAAGATGAAGGGATAAAGTATGCGAAAGCATACTGTAATATCTACTCGGTTTCTTATAGTGTAGGCGGCTTATGATGCTCATCCTTAGACCACTATACAACAGTCTACAATCGGTTCATTTCTTGTTGGGCTCGCAAGGTAGCCTGCAAGTGCTTCCAACCTGGAACCATCCCTGTTAAGAAGGGGCACTTTCATCCGCTAAACCATTAGGGTTCCATGGGTCTTAACTGCAACGTAGCGATAAGGGATTAGTTGACTGTGTATATCATTAACATGGTCTCTTCCAAGTGAGCCCAATCCAGGGCGAAACAGCTCATGTAGTGTTGTCGGTTTACGAGGGAGAATCACGGACCGAAAACATTAGGAAAACTTATGGCAGTGGCCGACACAATATTAGTAAATGAAGGTGGACTTTAATACTTCTAACCAAACGTGTAACCTAGGCCACAGTAATTCGGTAATACATTTATTTCATCTATGATGTCAGTGCATACATGTTATCAGCCTCGTTGACAAAACATATCATTGGCGACACTGATCTTCAACTCTTGCAAAAATAGAGAAATTCTAGTGCCAGGTGCGCAACGAAGCGGTAACAGCAACAATAACCTCATATTGAATTATTAAGTCTTGGGTATAATTAAGTAGTTCACACAATTAAGAAGTAGCAGCACAAACAGAAAGTGTTAAGAATTATATCAGACTTGAAGCTGTAAAGCTAGTGATTTCTCTGCTAATTTTTTTCTACATTTTCGAACTCGGATCGGAAATTAACAACAACAACAACAACAACAACAACAACAACAACAACAACAACAACAACAACAACAACAATTAAGACACTTCTGATTGGTACCAACAAACTAGGCTGCAAAAGCAGCGCTTAAAGTGCTGAGTATCGGTATGTGCATTCAGTCAAATGTACCAAGGTGCACCACCTGGCAGACAGTTTGGAGGTTAAAATTGGTACACTGTGGTGTGAAGATCAAAAAATCACACTCAAACGCCTCTGGAAGATATACTGATTTAGCAAGTAGAATAGTGTTCTAAGAACTCCAGTCAGACTTTTGTCTCATCGTTCACCTTTTCTCAAAGCCACAGCTCACCGACGTAAAGTGCAACGTGTATCATCGATTGTTAAACAGAGGGAACTGGAATCAGACACTAATATGCTAAGTCTGTACATTGTGTTCGTCTCTCACACTCGACCCCTTCTAGCCCATCTGGCATCTAAACATAGAAATGAAGTGAAATAACATCTTTGCAAATTCAATTGGACAATTGCCCTTGAGGTTTAAATGGGTTGACCAGTAAGCAATTTTGCTAACTCAATCGATGCGTTGAACGTCATAAGGAAGTTGGCTCAGTACTTTGTTAAGAGAATGTAGACACCTTCACGCTGTTTATCTAAATTTATAAGGATTTCAAAAATATTTTCCTTTTTATGGTTACATAGGTTAACCCAGGTTACAATGGACTTCATCCTTGATTTACAACAACGGAATAGCGGGGGAAAAAGGTTACTTGGATGGTAGGCTAATGTAAATCTTCGCAAATACACCACACTGACTGGAATATTAGCAAAAGCTTATCACATTTGGACGCTTTCCATATTTCCACAGATTTTACAAGAAGCTGCCTTCAGTAATTCTTATCAGGATTTTACAATGGCATAAGGTATGTGCAAATTGCACATGGAAATTAAAACAAGTCGAAAACATCATTAAAAATCCCGGACATGTGAAGTCTCACAATCATTTGGAGGAAAGTGGGAATGTTCATGAATGTATGGGAATGTCACACATGCTTACTGTGAAACAAATGTTCATCGTTGTCGGATGGTGCACGCTTGTTTGAATTTTTGTATTTATTGCTTTGCTTTACCCAATAATCGGACGCGCAACTGATCACACTGTATGACCTAAGTTTTGCTGTTAGGCCGGTGAGGAATGAGACGGAATTCAAAGTAACACATGAATTGTGATTTTCCGAGTTAACAGATTTTCGTTTGATAATTCCAGTAGCACGGTTCACTGAACATTATCTAGAAGCGACTAAAATCAAGCTTGTATCACGTTGAAAAGCATTCTGAGTAAACTTAAACTTCAAGATGCCTAAAGGGAATTCTCGCAGTCCATATAAATGCTTTGAGAGATGCACTGTTTTATCTGGTCGGCCGATTGAAACTGGGTATGAATTAGAAGTATTTGAGCACAGGACGAACTTCTCTCGATAAAATCCATCTTTGGATAAGTAAGCAAAATGTTGCATGAATATCCTCTTTCATAGAGTAAACCTCTCGAGATCGTGCACAGAGTGGTTGAAGTGGGTAAACTTCTGCATGGAGAAGCATTAAATCAGTGGCCCTTTCGGAACAAAACCTAGATCGGATGCGCATTGTTCGCCGGGGGAATTGGCAACTTACTTGAAACCGTCCGCTAGCTAGATCCAAATATCATTTTGACAAGAAAAAATCTGACCAATTACCGGGGGCAAATACCTACTGTGATACTAAGCTGCTCAGAGGAGTCAGTGCAGTTGGACATAGTTTTGTTATCGGAACCGGAATAAAGAGACACGGATCCGGATTTGTATGATGCTAACACCTGGAAAGGTAACAGTTTGTGAGTCCGAGTTGGCGGTATTCATCCCAAACCTACTCACCCCAATTTACGTTTGAGGCGTGTGAAAGATGCTTTCATTAATGTCGTGCACCAAGCTACATAAGGCATCATGGCTTAACCAAAGCAACACCTTTTACTGTTGGTTACAAATGGAGGTAACTCAAATAAGTTAGGCGGTAAATCTTTTTGTTATATTGCCTCTGTAACTTCTATTGACCACATTCAGAATTAACATATAATGTAGAATGAACTGAAAATTAAACGTATGCATCTACACTGTCGAACGTCAGCAGGTACTGAGTAGAATTACTTTCAGCAACTGCTGGTTTGTTACTGAACATGATGTAATTCTACAAACTTAAAATGTAAATTATATTTGGATTTTCTGAATATCAGTAGTGACGAGCAACTGTTACTAACAATCCTTCACTAGACCATAGCAGTTATATGTAATTCCTGATATTGAAATATTGGTTAACTGTCGGAGATATAAAACAAAGTACTATTTATCCACTTCCATGATCACAAAATTCAGAACAGACAAATTAACTCACTCGAGTGTCGAGTTAACAATGTTGGTTGTGACTAAGTGACAGCCTTGAACAGAGTTAAAAGACGTAGTTCGTTTTTTGAATAAAGGCTGGTGTTACGAAAGATGGTCACGGTATCCGCACAAACTTATTTTGTGCAAGGAAACTAGAATGCTTAGTCGAATAGCAGTTGGTTCCACGATGGCTAACATTTGTTGTATGGCCAGTTTGGGGTGGTTACCAGAACTTTGTGAGCTATACCAAATACATGCCTGCAGTCAACGCGATGACTCTTATTGACGGGTCACACAAACATGGCAATTTAATGCTTATAGTCAAACCGGTCCCCAGCCAGGCAAAAATGTGTTCATTGTTTCGTTTTGACAGATGCCTGGTCATTCGATTCACTGGTCTTTAATTCATAACAACTTGTAAATACTTTGACTGTCTGTTTTTAGGTGTGACTTATCGCTATTAGACGAAGGTTGTGTAACCGTCAAAGGAAATCACAAACAGAGGTGTTTCGGTGGTGCGCTTTGTTTCGGAAAATCTATTTCAGTTCGTGACCGTCAGCCGAAGTAAATGGATCATTTGCCTCATCCCTATTTCGGACGATCGTGAAGTTTGAACACTTCTCGCACTTAATTATGGCTAAGCATTCAGATGTGACAGCCTGGTTTGGTCTGTTGTGCGTAAATGAATAATAAGCATATTTAATAGAATAAAAATCTGGGTCCATTCAAGAATATTCACTAATGGTGAACATTGTCATGGGCAAAACTTGAATCTAGCGCCTTTTTTAGAAGCTAATGGTAGGAAATTCCTTCGGAAGTGTGATAAGTACCGTCACTTGTGGATATTATTTAAAACATTGGGTTCCCTTCAATAACTTCATCAGCGCAGAAAGAAATGTTAACATATCGCAACATATGTCTTCTTTCTGCGCTGATGAGGATATTATTTAATTACTAGTTGTGTTAAACATGGTCTCGTTGAAATACGAACACTGATTAAGACTGTATGTTCGCTTAATTATTCCGTTTGATTGCCTTACCCACTGAAAGGAACTGACATCGGTTGCACTTCAAGGGATTAAGATGTCTTGTTCTAAGAAAATACATTTTCGCTGCGAGCGTATTTCATTCCTCCTAAAAAGACGTTTAACTTTACAGAGAAGCACTCCGTTTCAAACTGAACACAAATGAAAATTGACAGCAACGACCATATAACAGCTAAAGTAAAGGAAATTGTTTGATTTATTGCATCTAAACAAGAATTTGTCTAATTCGTGTGCATACCTTATCAGCCCTCGGCTAGTTATCGAAAATTTAAACGACATTCCTTGCTACGGTCCACACCGCCTGACCATTAATAAAAGGTCACCTTCCTACCCATTAATTCCGCCAAACGTTGCATATAAAAAGTATAAATCAGGTTAAAAAATGAACTATTGGACATTCACCACAGGTAATAGCAGACGCCTTACTCTATTCAGGTGAAACGCTATAGGTCGCTTTTATAAGTTTGGTTAAGACTGGATGGAAGTTGAGAAAGCCTCTATAAAACTGCACACGAAATATAAGAAAAGTTCGATGATTTTGCTTCAGCATTTCCCAGATAATCAGTTGATTTAACTAGTTTGTCGACGCTGTTTAACTATTGCATATCAAAAGGCTAATTCTAAAGATGGAAATTTATTCAGTTAATTTTTCCATGTTTATCAAAAACTGGACATACCGAAGTCTGACGACGCTTCGACATACTGAATGAACATTATTAAGTACTAATGATGTCGCTTAACATTTACGCATTCACACACTGAAATCTAAATTGCCTCTAAGGGATCTGCTTGATTAAATGCGGTCCAAATCAGACTGATTATGTCGTGTCAGGAGGCGTTTGTGGCTACTAGAGCCGAATTCTTATATTGACTTTCTAACGAAGGCACACAAACCTGCTCGAAGTATGCCCTACAAAACCCCCATCAACAAGCTCTCCTAATTCGATTTATTTGATCTAAAAGACAAGTGCTTATCCACAAATAATCGGGGAATTATTTTGATACAACAATGAGACTACCTACAACCGATCACCGTTTTTTTTCGGATAACCGTCCCAGTCAGCCTATTTAGGCGAAGCACTGGACATGTGACATGCTCTCTTCACACACTTCCAGTACCATATATTCTTGCAATATCCGGTGTTTGAACTCATAGAAGACAACCACATTTACTGCTGCTCCACTGACTTCACATTAAAGTCTTCCAACTTATAATATTTGAACGGCTAGCCTCATTTATTTACTACTAAACTCCATCAATCTGAAGTAATATGTTCATTATTTCTCCTCACCGGCCAGTCAGACAACCTGAGTAACTTTTTCAAATTATTGTAGCATCAGATGAGACTGTATACTGCAAGCAACAACAGAGTTTGTACAAAAAATCCAAATTTTGGGAAATGATATTTAAAATAAAATTGCAAGATTCGCGCTATATGCAATATTTGTACGTTAGCAACGAGTGTAAATCTGATTAAACAGGTATGGGGAACAGACAGTTGTTCGCAACCACAGTAAAGTGAAATACCCTGCGCGCAAAATTTTTTGAACTAAAGAATAAAAGGGAACGGAACTTACTGAATTAGTGAAATCAAAATGTCGTAGATGCTAACAAACTGCTAACTGTGGCCAGCTTCCATTTCACATGAAGATTTTAACTAACAAGTTTGTGATCATTAGATTCCCAATTGGTTTGGGTAAACCCACCTACTTTATTCGAACTAACAGTCGCTTACTCTATATTTTTTGACCCTGTTGATCCAAATTACATTGATTTTAGTGTCTATTGTTTGTTGTAGTAACCTGTCTGTTGGTGTACGGTGTACATTACCCAAACAGTGCAAACCGTATAACCCCATTATTCAACAAGTTGGTAATCTATCCAATTTTCCAAAATTACGTTGGTAAGCATCAGTATTACTCCTGTGGTCGTTTAACCTAACACAAGCCAATTAATAGACGTGGCTATTGTCAAACATATCCAGGTTTTAGAAATTGTTCACGTTTTTGAACCGCTGCACAAAGCAGATAACATGCAAGTATTACACACTCTTCCTTTTTGAAATCATCCAATGACCTCCCTATGCCACAACTGACGAAGTTTGATGTAAGACGTATCTTGCCTATTGCTGTTGATATCTCTTCGGCTATGTTACAGCATATTGCTGTCTGTTGTGTTTCCAAAGGTAGCCACGGGAAAAAAATAAACAAGTGCTTTATACTTTGGAATCTGGGGGACTGAAGTAAAATACTCTAGCCACCCAAATGTTCATCTGCCAGGCAACTAAATCATCTCATCTTGGAAAAATTATTCAGTTGCAACTAAAAGTGGGCCTAATACGCTTAGACACTAGAAATCAAAGTTTAACAATCCAAATTTGTGTTTGCGCTTAATTGGAATCAAACTCCTTTGTACCAACAATTACAAAAGTTAGGTTAAAAAATGAGGACAAGACGGCAGTATACAAAATTAACCGTCATCATCACAGACAACCAAGAGATGAAACCTAACTATCACACAACCTCAAACAGGAAGTAAAAATAAAACGGAATTAATGACAAATGTGTTGATTTTGACTCTTGCAGTGTATGCAACCTGGTATGTGAGGTCTTCGCTTTTGAAAGTACAACACGGGTCATGGACTATAGTCTTTTGGGCTGTATATACAACGTAGAACTGTTCATGTTTTCAGCAGCCCGTTTCGCTCAGACCTATAGAAATAAATAGTCGCTTTCGTTTGGACTTACCGCTTCATGGCAAAAACGATATGTTAGCTAGCCGAGTTTACTAAGGACAACTTGTCTAATTTGATACTTCCCACCTTATGAATTGCGCAAGAAAAACGGTTGCGGTCAGATTTGATCCCTGCTGACGAAAATGCCTGAGAAACTTTTGAGTACTTTCCTGTAGTGCGATGAAGTTGACCTTTGACCCAACAACTATGGGTCCATGCAGTATGGATGAAAGCATATATAAAAGAACACTGCGGTACAAGGTGACAAGCTGAACCAAACTACCTATACCTGCAACCTATGGTACACTCGACATGCTTTAGGAAACATGAAGTCATGGCGCTCAAAGAGTTCAAATGCTTTCACTAAAAGAGATCTAATGCAAGCTGAACGTTCTCCGTTCAAATCGTACGCTGCATCTGCTTGAGAATATTCAAATTGAACCTGTGGCATAGTATTTGCAAAGATTATGTCATTTTAAATTCTGGGTTAAAAAGTTTGGTAGTTTCTTACCCACTGTCAACGGCTGCATCCGTACTGCCTTCTACTTATTACCCTTCTAGAGTTTCTGTCGCGGGTGTTCCCGTCAAAACTGACGACACACAAAATACTGATAACTTCTAGATGTTTTCGCAAATACAAATTTATTTATCGAGTTGGCGTGCACCATTCTTCTGGGTTCATTTAGGACTAGTCTCATAATTGCACATCCTCGGTATTTTATTCTAACGGCATATTACCACGCAAACATTTCCTCCACATGAGTCTTAAGTGGAAAAAAACATGACCCTCCAAACGTACCTCTTATCACAAACACGGTACATGCAAAAGTCTCCAGCTATGCTCATCCACCATAGGTTATTAACTGTCGTTGTTTACTAACGGAAGCTTCCAACAAGTCGCTAGTTGCTTTTAACTGCCATCCAGCTGGCGATTTTGTGCTTTGTAAAAAAAGTCATAGTCAGTTCCATTAGCGACACATGCGAAACCAAAAGGTTCTTCATAAAGGTGACGGCTGTGATATCATCAAGACCAGGAGTAATTTCGATAAAGAAAGTTACTGGTCTCTTACTGCACATTATTTTTGCGTGTCATGTTTATCGAACATTTGTGTTGCTCGCTTTGTGGTTAAACTCAAACGTTGTATCATCAGTTTGAGCGACCTCCGTTGCATTTGACTCAGTGGTCATCTACTTTTGCAGATCGGAAAGCCACAATTTCAGGACAGTCACACAACTTTTCAACATGATGAGTTATTTTAATCCGATTCGATGTAGTGGATTTATACCGTGCATGCTGCCTCTTTTGTCTGCTCGCTTATTAGCACAGTGCACTCGGACGCTTGTGCAGTAGCTTTGCATAAATTTAAAAAAACCAATGTATAACCCGCAAAATTTATACGCTCAAGGCAAAAGCGAACAAAGATAAAATAGCACTACCTTCTTCTCAGTCATTAAAAAACTAAGTAATCAGCATCCAACTATTTTCACAGTGAACGAATTAAGGGAAACATGAAACCAAGGAAAATAGGACATTTTTCTTAGGAGCACATTAGCAGGTTTTACAACGTGTACAACGTCGTACAACGTATCCAGCGTTAGACACAATATTCCGAGTAGAAATGGTCCACAGTGAATACCTTTAAATGTCCAAAACGTCAACTTGATCTCAAGAGTAAGACTTTTTTCGCAGTTCTTCTTCTGAAATGTCTTCCAGATCGTGTGCTTCTAATGAGTTTTTGAGGCCAATAAGCTTTCCTTTAATTGCATCCTTGGAGGCAGCGTATATCATTTTTGAACGTATGTCAAGATCTGCAGGAGTCCTTTATGAATGTAGTACGAAAATAGGTTGTTAGTTTACCACACAATGAATAGGAGACTAGGTAATTTGCCGTCCGTTTCATAATCGTATACAGCATAACGTCCTTCCTTATTCGTCCTTGCTGCAACGAGATCACGAACAAAATCCTCATACGTGGCGCCTAGATTAGGTTACAATGGTGATTTTATTTGTATTACTTCGCTGTGCTTTGTAGCACACGCGGATTTCCTTATTATCAGGAATATGAAATAAAATATAGCGATGGGTTTTCCGAAATTTCAGGTCGTTGTAAGCTTCAATGCACGCTTCGCTACACTTTATCCCGGAAGCCTAAAAAATACTTTATAAGCTCCATAGCATTGTCATTTATTGGCAAACTTTTCGTCAACCAAAGAACCTACCATACTGTGACGATTACCGATAGTAAATTCAAATTAGCGCTTCAATTCTGCGCCTCGCATCAGCTCAGTCAAAGTGTAACGTATGTTAGTTTTTTACCCGTAGATTCATGGATTAATGACGGAAGTGGGAGGCTAAGACTATGGAAGTTTCTTTGCCCCCAGGAGTAGGATCAGTAAGAGATAGACGTGAAGCATGTTGAAGTTCACTTTCATGCTGCACAAGACTATCCGTCTTTCCCCAATCAGGCATCGATAATATTTGCACCGGAGTGCAAAAGGAGGGCATCAAAGGCGACGACTGTCTCACCTGAATGAGACTCACGCATTTTCCGCGTTCTGTTTTTAAAATTCGATCCCGTCCTCCTTAACAAAATTGCTTATGTGGGCAAGATGAAGAAGGTTTGATAGGTTAACTGAAAACGGCGCAGGGATTCTGATAGGATGCGACGTTCCAGAGGCACACTGGGTACTGTAACAGAGACTGGAAAGTGGCAGTGAGCCTTATGCGAGTAAGACCATTCTGGGCTGGAGTCTAAGGGGTCCGTGTCGTACCATACCTCGGAATGAGCATTCTGTTAACCTAGTCGAATCACGTCAGGTCTAGTTGGATGATTTGGCCCGAAGAAAGTCTGAGTTAGATTTCACTAACGGAATCACCTCGGAGGACAAAGAGCTTCCAGTAGAGTACAAACCAGAATTAACTATGACTGAAAGTGTGGTATTTAACAGCGGTCACAATGCGACAGATATACTGTGGAGACAAGATAGTTGGGTGTTGCATAACAATAAAGAGATGGCTGGGGAACGCCTTGCTGCG
>LUCH01005701.1:9737-30250 GCA_013368495.1 Paragonimus heterotremus | reverse complement strand
GCTAACCGAACAGCAACATCAAGGTCGCCGGGCGGGGGAAACAGGAACTCCCTTTTTATAGACATCGGCAGGATTCCCTCTACCGGCTGTTCAAGAATTCGCTTCTGAAGTTCCTCTTGGGACTCTGTCTCGTAACCTCGCTCGGCCAGGCGCCGCAATTCTCAAACAAACTACCGAATGGTCTCTCCGTCGGGTTGTTTACGAGCGTAAAACTGCTGTCGACAGACTGTTGGGTGCAAGGGGGCATCTAATAGACGTCGTAGTTCCGTGAAAGTCACGTCTGATACTGGAGTATCCAGGATTTCAGTCTCGACGACAACATCGAAGGCCTTTCCGCTTAGCAAGTTCAGGATCAGGTTGTTATGGGACTCTACGGGGAAGTTTCGAAGGTAGGCCCGTACTTGGCCTTCCCAACTGGGATAATGACCCCCCATAGTGAACTCATCGGGATGTGGAATAGATACTTGCAGGCCCGCTGTTGTGGGTTTCGTCGATAACCTGTCTAGAATACCCGTCATTGTCTGAATGATATGACTGAACTCTCTGGAAGTGGAAGGGGCGACCGGGCACTGGTTTTCTTCAGGTTTCTTTGCATTTTTCGACATTTAGTATCCTGGTAGGGTCGCCGATTTGTAATATGCAACCAGAAGAGCAGACAAAGATTGCATCCAAAGTTATATTACACAACACGTAGCGGTAATTTATATGCAATCGTCCTCTCTGTTTTTTTGACTGCCGTTGATTCATAGTCCTCGTGCACGATGTTGACGTAGAGACCACTTCGAATTCAATCTGTGCGCGCTAACTAGTTTCGATCGCTCATTACAAAAAATCCCTTCTGGGGTGACCTTGAACACAAGACCAATGTTAACCTTATGATATGAGAATTGATGTAACTGCTCGGCTTTTTTATCGAACACCGTAAATTTTGAGAACTATCGTTCTAGATGCAAGTTTGCCGAATGCATCTTTATAGACTGGAATCTTCCTCTCCCATTAGGTCCGTATTATTGCTTTATTTTCATACTTGGCGTATTGTGCAATTAACAATTGTGTGTACGGTATGCGTTTCACGTTACTGTATGTATACTGTTCACGCTCATCTGAGCGTGTTTCTCACATATGCGTTGAGGAATATGGTATTATTGTATTAAGACATTGGTCACAGCGGCTACCACGGCTGTGACGGATGCTTACAGATAGACGTATACTCTGAAAGTAGAATGGCCTACTTGGTATCTGTGAATCAATCCGGGTCGTACCCCATGTTCCGAAGACAACTTCAGAATGAACAACACGTCGGTTCAATTTCGTTCACAGAACATAGGCATGGCATAGCGACTCCCCTTTAACCCCATGCACCTAGTATTCGTCGGTTTTTCTAAGCGCTTGATTCGGAGTTGACATTCAACCGATCTGGTTCGTGATGTTCGCCCTCTTGCAAGTATGCAGGGGGTCGTCGATGTCGACTTGTCCGTCGTATTAAAGTATCTCACTATGTTTTGCGTATCTTAGAAATGCTTTACTTTCAACAGTTCTACCGGTAGTTTCTTCGGGGTTAGCATTTCCGTCTGCTGGAAAGCTAAATGACTGCGGCGAACGACAACTCTTTGAAAAACAGATATGAGAACTTCAAACCAACAACAAGGAGCTAAAAGAACTGCTGCACAAGTCATTTGACAAGCTCGTGACTCTCGAAGTCATGATGAGCAATGTGATGGCCAATATATCGACAACAGCCCACGGTCACAATCGCAACCAACCGTTCCCTCTAGCCACTACATATATCACTCGTCAATGCGGGATTTAGAAATTTTTCTAAAAATTAACAACGATTTGAATAACGAAGAGACCTACAAAGACTTCTTAAGCAATATGCGCGGTAGCTTTCAATTCTTTGGATTCCTGGAATGTTTTTAACCTCCGTCTAGTCGACAATGTGAATACGTATTGTAAACACCCTGTGTTTCTTTGAATATCAGCAACCAGTGGGCTCTCCATTAATGCTGCTTGCGGGTCGTCGTGATGATGATGTTGATTATTGTTTTCCTTTAGTAGAGCCGCATTTTTCAGTCTTTCACTAGAGGCACATAAGTGATGACTGCACAGGAAATACATGTAACTGAGTGTTTGCTGAATTACTGACGATGACGTTTAACCGGCTGGGGACGAACGGAAAGTGTTGCCAAACGAACATAAACATTGCCCAATCAATTACGAGTAGTGAGTTTTATTCTAAGTCATTGAAAGTTGCAATTATTGTTCATCGAAACTACCCTCCAGAGTGTGAGGGTAACGTGAACCACTTTATCATGAGGAGATTCCCAGGGGGCCAAAGACAGACTTAGTTGAAGATCCAGACGCCGATACCCCAAAAATAATCGCAAAATGGCAGGAACCTACAAATTTTCGAAGGTCATTTAAATGAAATAGCATTCCGGAACATACAGACGCGAAGGAAAGTTTGGGATAAGAAACCAGAAAAGAACATGAACAAGTATGGTGTACTGTTGATTCGTGGTTGAAGTTGTTTGAATTTAATGCACACCATAAAAGTAACGCTAATCTTATGGGATATTCTGTTATGTAGGTAGATCTAGATTTGGATAACCACAAGCAGCTATATCAAACTGAAGCCTGAAGTATACTAAAACTGCTGCGACTACTGCGTTTTCATCACTCAATCCTGAGGCTAGTTCCCAGGTCCGTAAGCTCAAGGTTTGCCCGGCCTCAGGTTAACGCGTATATAGAGCCGTAATGAGAAAATGGTGTCATCGAACAAACTTCATTTATTGATTTACTCACCGTTCACAAGCAGACTTCAACGCAATAATCATGGGTGCTAGGGAGTTGGACGTGAGGAAACCTCAAGCACAACCGCACGGCAGCCGCCAGAGAGAGGGAATGTAGACGGAAACTTCAGTCGACCTTCGGGATCCAAATAAGCTTCAGACTGATCGGGTGAAGTTCCCAGAGGCGATAGATAATACATTTTCATTCTAATCAATGTAGCTTACGGTAGTAGAGATGGCGCGGGTTCACTACACAGCCATCAGAAAAACTGCGAAACCTACATCAACACACTAACGTTGATGTTAGTTGTTTGGAGTAAGTTTCTCGCCAGAACGATGGAAGCGGATTCTAGACTGTCCCATGGACGCCGATAGGACGGGGAGCATTGTCAAAACATGTCGACGACTTGACGCGGCAACGTTCCGGTCAGCTCCTCTCTATATTCGACCGTCATCAATAACGAGAACCACCTGGTGGACAAAGTGTTCGTCAAACCATCGCTTGGGCGCAGTGACCACTCTCCGCTTACCATTGTTCTCAACTTCGCATGTCAAAGCGCGGTTCAGATAGCGGACGACTGATTTGTACCGCGCAAACTTATCGGCCAACCCTTCCGCCCAGAATACGTCGTGTCCTCGATGACCTTTTCTATTTATTCGCTGAGCATAAGCTAACGGGTAACCCGAAGGACCTAAGTGAGTCCCATATTGTTAGATACAGGTGAAGCGGGAAATCCGTGAACACACCAACCTAGTACAAGAAAATGACTTTCCCAGAGACCGCGGGGAAAAACATTTCTCATTCAACCATATGCGATGAATAAGAAAGAATAAGCCCTCGGCTCTTTTCTTGCGGCTGCCCGACTGGGAGACCTCATCTGAATCCCTGGTTGTGGCCTAGACATTCAGGGAGCACTACACCGCAGTCTACAATGTCGCACTAATGAACTGGCGTTCAATCCTACCGTTGAAGAACTTCTGGAGGCTGCCTTTTACCGCCGAGTTTTCTGTAGTAAATGTTGGAGACCTATTGTTCAAGTTTATCTCATACAGTGCAATGGGTCCCGACAAGATCTGTTTCGGAATTCCCAAAGAAGCAGTTGCTATTCTGACAGAACCCCTTTATAAGCTGTTTGAAAAGACACTCCGGACTGGAATCCTCCATAGTGCATGGAAAGAGGCGACGGACACTTCTATATTTAAAGCGGGCGGCCTCCCTATCATTCCCATTCAAAATAATAGAGGACCCATTAAAGAGTGCCATCCTTGAACACTCCCTATTAAACCATCATTTTCTTCCTGCCAAGCATGGCGTCCTTCCTAACCCGTCATGCACAACGAATGTGCTTATTTTCGTAGATAGTCTGACGGGGACCAAAGACAGTAGCCTGATCTCAGATGCTATCTTTTTCGATTTTGCCAAGGCTTTTGATCGTGCCCCAGACGGTCTCCTGTAACACAAACTGGAGGTTTATGGTATTCGCTGAACTGCTTCTTTTCTTGATGGTAGGAATTTTAGAGTTTTAACTAGAACAGACGTTTCATCCGCATCTTTTATTTATACAGGATCTCTCAAAGGATCAGTGTCAGATCCCCTGTTATTTCTGATTTAGATGACCTTCCGGAAAATATTTTCAAAAACGCCCTCCTATATGCGCACGACCCAAAAACCTAGAATGTCACTGATCCCAGTGCACTACAGATTGATCCTGACGCGATTAAGCGCTGGCCAGGCGATTGGAGTCTTCTACTAATTGACAGCAAGTAAGCACTGATGATTCTGGCAATGGTTTCGTGATTCATGGAACATTCGACAAAGTAGATATCATGAAAGTTGGCCTGAAAAAGGATCTGGTCATCTGATTGTCGTTTAACTTATCCTTCGCGTATCACCATGATGTGGCGGCAAAAAATGGGTTTGATGCTCTTAGGATGACTAAGCGCACTTTTTCCCGTATAGGTAAAAAACCTTTTCAAACGCTTCATGGGGTTTATATGGTATCGCTTCTCGCGTATACAAATCATGTCGCGTATGCCGGCCTGAAGAAAGAGATATCACCTGCTGAACGTGTCTAGTGTGCAACTACTAAACTAATCACAGCATAAGAAACGTCGCGTGCGAGTCCTGACTTTACATTCTTGAGTTGTATCCACTTGAATTTCGACGACTGTGTAAAGGTTCAGATATCATTCATTAGAGTGGTTCCAGTTGAAGAATTCTTTGCCATAGCGAATGATGACATCTGGTGAGGAAATAACAAAAGCTTTCCAAGCTTTGTTCTTGGATCTTCCTTAAGCAGCATCTTTTTCTTACAGGGTTATTGACCACCGGGACAGTTTTCCTTCCAAGGTCGTCAGCAGCGCTTCAAGAGATTGCTTTGAAACACTGTTCGATTCTTATTTGCCAAAAAACCTATTATGCCAGCAATCTTACCGTTGGAACTGGTGAAGTTCGTCTGGCACGTTTGTCGTCTTTTATCTGGTGTGATTCATAACGACGAATCCGTTGGGGTATGTTTAGTTTGATTGGAGAAAGTCCGTCCTTAATTAGCTTTTATTTGACTCTGCTCTTGTATTGGCCTAATCAATTAAATAATTAACATGACTAAAAATATGGTAACACCAAAAGGGGTCGTGGTGGTTAAGAATAGGCACAAAAGGCAAACGTACAAACAAAACGGAAGACGTATCAGTAAAATAGAAACCACTCACTGATAAGTCGAGGTCCGCTGAATTGAATAGACCACCACAAGAAAGAGAGAGCGCCAGAGTGCAAGTTTATTAGACGACTGATAGATAATTCTACACGAGACGTGTAATGACGAACGTTGAACATCGATAGATCAGCTGATATGCGGAGCTAAAATATTTCGTCGCGCAATTACTTTATCAGCTCAGAAATCCGCACAATTGAAGAAGACAAAGACGGTGCGCGGCAACTTCCGTTTATTCGTGTTGACGATCAAATTCAAAAAGTGATGGTGGTGGTTTGAAACAAATGTGCAGATGAAGTTACCAGAACGGTGTATACAGAAAAGTGGGACAGTGAGTTACAAAATTTAAGTGTCAACTGTGAACGCTAGATTGTGTGCAGTAAACGATTATGACGAATTTTGTACCATAACTGCGCATGAAAAGTTTGCTATTTTCTCTTTTGCAACTCTCGTTGTTTATCTGTTGAAACGTCCTTCCTGGTCTTGTTTGACACGTTCTCATCTCCATTTATACTTGGTTGATTAATGAGGTCATTTTCGGTTGACTGGTGTTTGGTCGTGAACGGATGTTCGGTCGCCCCATTTCGAAGCCCTTTGCTAGATAATGTGTGTTCCCGGTCGACTCACAGTCGATGTGAGATGGCACCTTTGTTATAATTTTACTGAACAGTACCGCATCAATTCCAATCCTTCCGTCCGCCTTTTCTGACACTTTTATGCTTGGAAGATAGTCTCATTGATCCGACTGTCCAAACAGGTGTTATTGGAATCATCAGGTACGCGTTACCCAGTGGATTACTCTAAATCGCCGGGAGCGGTTTAACACTCACTCTGCTCCAGGTATTCACTGTAATCCTGAAGAGAAGTGCTACACCCTGTTTCCGGTGATGGACTTTCACATCGACAGAAACTGAGCAAAATACCGGCTGGAACAGGGAACTTTGCGTCTCTGCCTCGAACCCGTGGATCGATCGCTGGATCATCGGAGTTTGGTCTTCCGCTTATCGCATCACAGAGTCAGTACAGTGTGTTTCTACTGAACTGGCGCCAAAAATCTGTTATTCGTTATCGATTCTTCAGCCGCCATACAGAACCCGAGCAACTAGAAAACGCATGTTTGCAGGTTTGTATATCCCCGTGAATCCTCGTGAACTGAGCTGAGTGTGCATTCCACATTGGGCATCGCAGCGCTCGGCTCGTTTTCTTTGGGGCGAGTGGAGAGAGCGCATTTTATTTCGTATCCGCAAAAATTAAATTTGCAAGGCCTATGTAACAGGCAAGCCAGATGTTCTGGTTTCGCGTACCCGTTACACTCGTAAACCAACGTTGAGCAGCGTGAAGACACCAGGGGACAGCGTTCTTCTGAAGTAAAGATTATAGCGACAATTATGCAAGGGAAGACAACAGAAACAGTCGTGAGCCAGAGGTCCAGTAAGACGTGCGCACGACCTACACAACCAAAAACCAAAATGGCGCCAACAACGCAGCAGCCCGGTGATTTACACTTAATAATGCATCGGACGGCCTTGAGGCTCAACTTTCTCATTGGGCAACTCACCCTCCTCGATCGAGGTGGAAAAACACATGCTGGTGTACATATGAATGTACTCAAAGTCCGAATTAGATGGCAGGCATGCGTTTCTATTTGATACATGTGGTGAAGTGATTCCACGTACATAATTCATTTCCTGTGTGTACATATATACATATATTATGTATATATACAAAGAAAAAATTCCTGTATTACATCACACAATTCTATATATTAATCCGTATGTTAATATATGTGTAACTACACAGGAAGGTGTGGTAAACATATACGTTTATATGGCATACATGGAGATACGAATTACATACAAATGATATATTCTGTATTATATGGAATATCCCAAATACATCTATGTAACACATCCCATATACCACACCTATATGTCTTCGCATACACATATATGCTATATCTATTTGCTATAGTTCACGTTATGTGGAATATGCTACATGTATACATATATAACTTTCCACATACCGTACGCGCGTATCTATGTATTTATGCACATATATATGCATATATATACATGTATATATATACATTGGATGGGATATATTTTGCGTCATGTGAGATGATATATATATACATATGTATAACATTCCATATTCAACACATACATATCCATATATATGCATGGACATGTACATTTTATGTATATATTTTATTTTACCTTATGTTGGATGTTACATATATGTATAGATAACGTTCCATATACCATACGTGGATATGTACATATGTGTATATACATGTATATATATATATTAGATGCATATAATACACTACGTTTCACGGAATGTTATATATAACCTACCGCGTATACCATACATATAGATACACATATGTATATATGTATATATATTATATGCATTCAGTATACTTTACTTTACATGGGATATGTTATATATATAACATGTTCCATATACTAGATATCCATCTATGTACATACATGGATATATACCTTATATGTGTGTATTATATTTCCCATTATATGGGATGTGATTTATATATATATAACATCCAACATACCATACATATATAGGTATATATGGCATATTCCACACGTGTGTATGTATATATGTATATTTATATGCATGTATATACTTTATATGCATGTAATATACTTGACGTTACGTGGAATAGTCATATATGTATCATATATTTCATATACCACACACATATATGTATGTATACACATATACATGTGTATATACACGCGCATGTATGCAGTTCGGTTTCCAGAACGAAACAGCTTGAGCCAGAAGTTGTCCAGTTTCCCAAGATGGCTCGACAGTAGCTCGTTTAACCCTCGCAAAGCAGCAACATGTCTACTATTATTGGCTGCTCTCATACACTTTAAAGTGACGGCCATATCCTGGTAAATGTCCTCAAAGTTTCTTATTCTGTCCAAACGATAATTAGAAACGGGCACGGGCATACAGAACACGGGTTCATCACACTCAAAAACGGGGCAGGCGACAACCAACGACTTTCATCAATTGAACTGGCGGGAGGTCGGTCAATCAAACGATATGCAGCAACAATATGGCAACAGTGGATCATCCACTGGGATGAGAAACAGCAGTCACACTTGATACCCATAAGACATCAATGTGAAAAATGCGTTGTTTGTTACAGCGCACTTCCCACATGCCCTTTGGGTAAGCTATCGTTGTGCTCTGGTGATGTTTATGAAAAACATCCGTGTTATATTGCGACAGTGGTTTCAGAATCACCGACAAATATTCCAGGCCCACCAACGGTTCTAACGATTTCATGCGCTCATGTTTAATCCCCACTGGCGTTCATCACACATACTACTGCAACGCTCGACAATGTGCTGGAAGAAAGTATACACATACTACGCTTTTGATGTGCTCGTTTTCGTTTTCCACACGATTTGTGGTGTTCACCAAACAGCACAGTGATCTTAAGTTTATGCCAAGCCTAACGACCCTTACAAAGGAGCCATGTATTTACGAGATATTTGCGCGCCTCATTACTGACAGACTTCACAGCCTGCAGCAAACTATTAAACTGCCTTTTGTTACCAGTAAAAACCATGTTTTGGGTCCACCGGTAGATACAGTTCTTCTGGTAGTCACCTAAGCCGAGATACATCACTCAGTAAATGAAAATAACAGAATACAATGGCATACGGCAGGAAGACGTTGCGTACTGCCATCCATTGTACTGCTGAACGATCAGTGATTAAGGTTCGAACGGTAAACACGCAAGTCAGCATTTTAAGCATGCGTGCCAGGGCTTTTCTATGACTGTCATTGGTCTCGTTTGGCATCAGTGCTTAAAAAACGCAACACCCATTCTAGTCACGTTTACTAACATGGAGCCGCCATAGGTCAACTGATGAGTGGCATCTCCGACAGTAACATTCCAATACCTAGAACACAACTAAAAAGCACTTTTCAGCATAAACATAACGAACCGTAGCACTTTCTCTTGCAGGAGGAAGCTGTAGCTGTCCTCCACCTCTACTAAGTCTCGCAGCTTGACAAATTTGTTGTTATCATTTAGTTTGTTATGCCTAATGCGAAGGTTGCTCAAATCGTGTCGACGCATCCTAACCCCATATTTCTTGTTTACGTATAACCTCATTTCACGAGCATTCTTAAAGTGGTTCATCATCCCGCAGACATGCAGTTCATCTTCAACAGCCAAACGCTCATTCCGGGGTAATATATTAGGTTTACCAGCTTGAAGTCATGTGATTGGACCAGCTTCACCTTTTCCATTCGATGACCGTCGGTGCAATAATGTACATCTGTGTCTGTAAAATTAAAGTTTGTTATCATATCAATTGCATAAACAACCATTACCGTTTAGAGGGTGTTGTTCGGTGTGCACAGTGTACGTATTTGTACGCTGAAAGCTATCCGTAGGGAGTAAATGCCCACACGAGTAGACAGTTAATATGTGAACGGTACTTGAGTGATAACTGTCGGAGTATTTCAGAAAGCCTGAAATTTGCCCTTTTTTGCTGAGAGAAATGAGTTTGTTTTAATGTGGTAAACGTTTGTATTAGGGGCGTTAATGAATGGGGATATTCTGATAAAGAAGGTGGCTGAAATTCGGACCTTGGTTGATATAAGAAGTTTTAGCAACAGGAGAATGATGAACGTGCAGAATGTAACTTTTGGAATACTTTTCTCTAAATAGTGCATTCCATTATCCATTGAACAGTTGATGACAGCTGACTTAAACGTGCGGCTGTGTAATTAACAACACGTGGAGCTGGGAACACCAGGTATTTAATGAAACCGTGTACAAGTAGATAGGGCTGCAATAGACGATTTCCAGGCATAACGTGAGCTTGAACATGTGTGATCTGATCACCGTAATTACTGCTCACTGTAATCGGGCATAAGCTGGTTTGGCAATATGGCAACCAGTAATTGGGTGAAATTATGAAGTTGCATGCACCACATAGTACCTTGAACCTCGTAGGCTTTCGAGGGATCTATAGCCACAGTGCCATGACCTATGGTCGGACGTCACAAAGTAAGTTGAAAATATAATGGAGGATTTGGAATTAATTTGTCACGAGTACATCATTACCTCCATCATATCGAGTAGTTTTCTGCAGTCCACTTGCTTTCAGTTATGCCTCAGTAGAATTTCTCTTCTCGCTGTTTGCGCAATTCTAAAGTTAAGCGCTACGCAGCTTCAGAGGTGTGGCATAACTTATCATATCCAATGACGTCAGTGACACCATTTGGTAATACTTCCACTTGGACTCGTCTGCGTTGATGAACAACACGAAACTAATCGTCCGACGTAGCCGGGTCATCAGTAGTTGCTGGTGCTGGACAAGGTCTCTTGTTTGGTTTAAACACCGGAGGCAATTAATTGTTTGAACGGGAGGCAACAACACCGAATAATTCATGGGATAACAACGTGCCTGGTAAGGTGGGTTGCAGCTGTCCAGCGCAGAAAGGGTAGTGCGATAAATCAGCATTGTTCATACATTCTGAATGGAAAACAAGCCAGTCACTATCGCATGGTTAACCATTTATGTCAACGGGGCTGCTACAATATCCACAGGGCACCCCCAAGTGAACATTCTTCTCTCATCTTGGTTGTTTCGCACTACATGACGGAACAAGGGGGAAGTCCTTCTGTAGTAGGTCCGCCTTGGCTTTCACGATAGGCCGGTGCATGAGGTCCATAATAGCGTTGAAAATACGGCTACCAACCGTGCGGTTAACATCCTGCAGCTTGGCTAACCCATGATGCAGCATTTCGTAGTCCGGTTGGAATAGATTAGTAACAGCGACGGTTACCTCTCAGCGAAACATGCTGCTTCTATACAAATTGTATTCGATGAGCCACCGTCGTTGGATTGGAAAACGGCCTAGTACAAATGCAGTTTCGTTAATATCAGTCCGCTGTATGGATAGAAAGCTTTTTCGGAGACGGACAGCATGTGAATGCATGGTAACCATATGGACCGGTAGAAATTGCCCTCACACGTGCCAACAACGATGACAACCGTGTACTGTGCACTCCCATAACTAACCCGAAGCTACAAATTGATATTACATAAGGTGCTGTTTATCTGAATTCGTCTTGTCGATCACAATGCATTGGGGAGAACGCTTATCGAGAAGCTTCAACAACAATTTACTGGCGTACGTCGTCAGCTGAGACGGTAGGTTCTTAACGTACACGCCAACGCTTACCTCCTCACGACAGTCACAACCATAGGTGAACTGCATCCCGGACTCCCTCGTTAGCCACTCGTCGTGGGACCACATTTTACTGACGGCCGCGGCCAAGTGATGCCATGGATTAGTGCGCTTCTTAGGTCGACCATTTGCAATCTCCAGACGGTTGTTTGTTTGGTTTGCGAAGTGAACTACCCCTGATTGCGCATGGATGGCTTAGTCAGGCTTTATATAAAGCCAATTGAACAATAGATGGTTCATAAACTTCGGACTGGTGCATTCAACTAACGCAACTTATCGACTGTGCCTTACACAAAGATGGACAAAAGTTTTCACTTACTCTTCTGAGTTATCTAGAGTGGCTATGTGATGAAACAGATATCCACTTCTACATGAATTTGTCTAAATGGTGAATATAGGGTTAACTGCACAAACTTACGTGTTCCCTCACGGCGTCTCGAGCATGGAAATAACATAACATTGTGTCGGACCCAAACACAATCGCGCTTCTCGCATTTTGGCCCCCATTTTGTCCATCAGAAACGTTCTTACAGGTATACGGTCCCCCATCACATCACGAAATGTTTCAAGCAAACGACGCAGGAAAGTATACTTTTCACTGCGAACATAACCATATACCAAGGGTTTTTCATGTCTCATCCCGTCTGCGACAAGAAATCTATATAACTTCAAGCCACAACTGCAAATGCAAACTGTTGAAGGATCTGCTGTGCGATCTTCCACAAAGACATTGTGCAGTGCGCAGCAATGACCCGAAGACCCCAAGTGGTCAAAACAAGATAGGTTCAAAATGTTACGGTACTACTGAACAAATGATCAAAGTTAATAAGTGGACAACCTCAACAGTTTCGACAAACGAATAGCTTCCGGGAGATAATTACAATTTGATGCCAAGTAGGCTAGAGATGAACTATAAGCATATAATATGACATTCATACCCAACAAGATTCTTCCGAGCAATCAACAGGTTCAAAAATAACAGGGACTAGCCGAGCTACAAAAGAGTGATGCAAGCACTACTCAAGCAAGGTACAACAAGCTGTTAGTGGCTATTCGCACAACTGTCAGTTGACGCGACAAAACAAACACATCTAGTTTAAGGTCAATTAAGGGCCAGAACCAGTAGTGGTAGAATATACAGGGGTAAACATTTTGAGGAAATAGGGTCGGATCGGATTTTCACATGACTGAACTCCGAGATTCGATACACCTACCTGTGGCGGTTGGTTCCATGTGTGTCCTGGACGTTGACCACATGATGAAGACATCCAAACAAATGTACTTGCTGCTTTCCATCGAAACATGTGCGTGTGCATTTATTATTGCCGTCTTTGATGACAGGCAAAATGCCATCTTCCCCTATATGATCGAAAATTTGAGGCAGATTTTCTGCAACATCTATATACACAAACCCACCTTTTTATTGTAAGCGGTTTCAACAGATGATAGATTTTGCGAATATCCCGTGTCGTTATAAAGTTGCCATAACCATCCGCAGCATACCGCTTTGATTCCGCAGATGGAGTGTTGCGCTCGAATAGATGCCCAGAGTAGCACACTTTACTTGCAGTGAGCCGACGATTTGTTGGGTGCGCCTTGTTCTAACGTAAAAGAGCTAACAGCCAACGTGGTTCCCCTCCTAACGATGTTGAAGCCTGGCTGGCAACATATATCACGCGAACTGTGCAATGGGAAGTTAGTGAACTCAACCCACTAAACACGTCGTAATTCGCGGCTTCCGCTCTTACGTCGTGTGTGCTCGACACACCGGTACGCTATCTACCACGTAACCTCAGCAGTACCCACGCTCACATCATCACAATTTAAGCGTCCACTGCTTGGTTTTTTGCTTGAACCAAGTACATACACAACACTGTGGTCCTCCATATATTTTTTAAAACAACTTGGAAATTCCAAGAAGCTAGAAAATTCCTGATTCTCGACTAGATCTTTGAATCCCTGTAGGTAATCCATCAGCTGAAATCAACTTTATACAAAGCACATCACTTATTAGCATAGGACGGTTGACTATTAATCTAACGTGAAAAGCCACCTCAGAGGAAAACGTGTATATACCATCATAGCACCCACCATTAACATTTTCAATCTTTGCGCCAAATAGAAGACAAACCGATTAACGGTTGATTGAAACAAATTTTTCAAGGTTTGGGATCATTTTTGTTGCGATAACCAACGATTTTCAAATTCTGGAGCGATACCGCCGTAATATTGCCAGATATTCATTGATCTGTAAATTCGCAGTTTGACGACAGATTTTACTCCCTACGGATATCTTACAACCATTTGTACGCCACATTTCCATATGGGCAGCCTGGCGGTTATCCAACTTCTCTATGCTTAGCACTTGCAGCTGTCTGTGAAGTGTTGATGAAAAGGCATGTACACGATTCTCGTTGAACGTTGCGCAAATTCTCCAGATATTCTTCAAATTTCGGGTGTTTTAGCTTGATTATTTCCCTAAGCATGCTTTCATCGTCCACCGCCATGCTGTTTCAACGTTCGGAGGTGAATCACCCGTAATTGACCGTTTAAACACAACGTGATTATGGATGATTTCAGGTTAACTGAAATATGCTGCTTTCACATGGCTTTGAACCATTATTTGTACCTTTTTACTCACACTTAAGGTCACATTCACTTCATCGGAGTTTCTTGGTAATTCGCGTACGAGAGGAAACCTATTCGCGGTGGACGGAGGAAATGGTGAAGAGAATGTTGTCTTTCATAGCCGGGGAGAAATATTTCGAACGGCTCAATTTTTCAACTGTTTGGTGGATAAATCTGTTGTGAAATCAACTAATACCAAAATATGCGTACTCGCAACAGCATAATTATATATTTTTCAATACAGTGTATTTATTTACATAAAAATAGAAGAAGTAAATGTGTCGATTTGTATAATGATACCTGTACACCTATATTTATATGCGCATATGTAGTTATGCGGAGTTGTGGGTAGAAGTACATGTATATATGGTCGAGTCATAAATAATATATAGAGTAGTACTTTTGTATTTTAACACGTATCTGCCCACATATACGGGCTGCTAAGCGCGCAGGCGTCTACGCATCCCTGAGTGTGCCTTAAGGGCAAGTGTTACTGAGACATCTGAGTAACAATATTTTGCGAGACAAACCCAGCCAGCACATGGGACACTCATAAGACGGCCGACTGCCTCCTAAGTGTCATGCGGGACGGTCACGGAAAAGCTGTTTGGACGCGTAATCAATCACTTAGCTGTTGACTGAATATGAAACGTGGAGTAGGGCAGACTATGAACGAAATTTGTGGACATAAGTCGTCGGAAGGAACTTCAGGGGACTGTCCCTATGCAAGGGCACAAACACCAATAACCAGCTAAAAAATGCAGCCGCTGTATTGCTCACTATAGGAATTCCAGATCTATGTGGAACAGGAGCACCAAGCAGGCGAGGCGCGCAGGCCAAAAGTGTGCTGCCAAGAGCAATTGATTCAAACAGGTAGTGTTCGTTCTGTGCAAGGAAAGTGGTGTAGACTGCACACAAAAATAAAGCGAACTGTGAAAATACGTACAATAACTTATATAACTCTTTTCATGAAACGTTAGAAAAATGGAAACGTTTGACAAAAAAGAGGAAATGTTAACCACACTACTCTTTGAAAACTGCTGGTCGTCTGACCGTTTCGCCTGAGCGAGCGTGGGGAAGATCAACAGGGATTTTCGGGTTGGACTGAGAAGGTACGGACTGTTCGTTAGGCATGGCCTGGTTAGACTGTGAGTCACTAGGAATGAGATCAACATCAGGAGCGGATGGAGTATCTAAGTTTGGTTCGACATGAGCAACTATCAGTCTATTGATCTCCACTGTATCGTAGGATTCATTTGATCGGTCAAAAAAGGCCTAAGGAATCGTCTAATCATACGGAATATCCCGAGGTATGGTTTTCGGAGAAGGGCCTTAACGGCGTCGACACGAAAGGAAACAAAGTCACATGAGTTCAGACTGGGGTGCTTTTGTTCCAGTGTGTTGTTTAGCCTGATCCTGACCTCTTGTTCTACATTGACTTGGTGGTCAGGCTTGTGTGTTTTTTGATCCGGCGGGCTGTGCTGATTGCGACATCAGTTGTTACAGGTTCAAACCTGTCAGATTGGCCAAAGGGGAGCGTGTAGACAAAAGCATATGTGTTGGTTGTGTATAGTGTCATTGTGTTATGTTTTGATTTGGTTTGAGATTTTCTTGCCTAATCTTAATCTGTGCTGTATGATCGGTTTGTTGGTGCAGTATTATATGTGTATGATTGTGCAGAATGTCTCGGGTTATAATTGTCAAGCCTGTCCTGGATGGTTGGTGCTGGTGCCTATGTGCGCATGTGACACCCCCTGCCTTGCAATACAGGGTTTGAGCCGAAGGCTTCGGTTGGGGGCTATAATCGCCCTCCTGTCTACATCTGGGCGTCCTGGCAGTATCCTAAGCCCATAAAAACCATGAATTTTTTAACAAAAACCAAATATCACATTACGTCGACCGTCGCGCAGGATCAACCGGGTCGCCCTACTTGCCACACATGGCAGAGTAGGAAGGCGAATATATGCTACTGCCAATCACTCACCCTCATACTGCCCACCAATATTAATCCTCGAGCAAGTAATGCTCACTCAAGATACAATTACCGAAAGGATAATCTGAAACTGGCTCGGGGACGCAAAACGTACTATGTTGGAGCACGGAATTTGAGCACGCTGCTGAAACGATGTTGCCCCAGAGAACAGCCAGAACGATGTGCTGCACCAAACGCGATGGAATTTCCTCATACTGGAATCACTGTAGCTATTGAATCGTTCGCTAACGATACAAGTTCCCCACGGGTTATGCGTAATCCGTTGATGCAAAAATGCTTTTCTCAATATCCAATAACAGATATGATAACCTATCCTCGAAACAGTTAATGAGAAGGCGCTCGTAAAAGTAGAGTTTAATACGGTACTAATTGAGTCACTATACATGGAAACTAAATATCTCACCTCGAATGTGGAAAATCTTCAGAAGTTGAATAAATACTGTGCCCGTACAACAAATTTGACAACTAGGCACGGTTCAGTAGTGGGGGAAGATAAAACGGGATTGAGTTCGCTCAAACAAATGGTAATTGGTTGAGTTGGAGCAAAATCACTGTTCGCGCATCGAGAAATGGCAAGAATTATAAGCTACTCAAGAAAGAATATAGAAGAGTGTCTTATTTTGACATTCAGAAATGCACAGGGCTCTGACTGAATGAGGGTGAGGGAAACAGTTACAGTAGCTGATGTAAGAATGGAAATGGTCACTACTGTTTATCCTTAGGGAAGAATACTGAAACGTATGGCCACCCTTCAACAGTGATCAAACGAAGCACAGCAATATCAAAAATGATGCAACAGACCTTAGCAAAATCATCTCCGAGCCTCGAAAACCAGCTGGTTTTCCAAACTCGAGGTGTTAGTAGTTACAGCAACGATCGACCGGTTCACTAGAAATGTTCGTACTTTCTGGCTTACCCGTAGTGACCTGGTGTTACTCGGCGAACTTTTCTAGAAAACAAATTGATCTGATGTCCTGTCTAACAGTAATACCATCTGCAGCTCTTACTGACACCTTGCGTACGTGTTCACCATTGCCAGGAAATACCACAGGGACAAACACCCCTGGAGGCCTTTTTGTGAAGAATAATTACATCGCCCACCTGAAGATCACGCAAAGATTTTAGCCACTTAGGTATAATCTGCAACTGTGGCATATTTTTGCACCCCATCGTCTCCAAAACACACAAGATAAGTGTTGGGCTTGTCTCCACTCCTTCGTGTAGCGTTCATGCAATGTTACCTTGTATGTAATTAGGCCTAAATTCGAGCACAACAAGAGCATATCGTTAGATCGGAGCGCCTGGGAGTGATCTGGATCATCATAAACGGACACAAGTGGCCTGTCATTAACGAGTCGCCCAACTTCCACCATGTAGTTATGAGGTGACTCCTCATTCATTAACTGTTGCTGTGTTACCGACGACAGCACTCGTCTTACTGTTCGGATCATTCGTTCCCAAGCGCCGCCCCGATGACTTGCTCCCGGAGGATTGAAATACCAATCAATCGCTTGAGCCAACAACCTACTGGTCAACGTACTCTGGTTCAAGCGTTGTAAACTTCGTTTCACCCCTAGATCGGCTTCAACAAAGTTGGAACCGTTGTCACTGTAAATAGCCTCAGGCGTGCCCCGCCTTCCCAAAAATCGCATTAAGGCCATAAGAAATGAGTCCGTATACATGGACTGGGCTACCCCTATGTGTATGGCACGAGTTTGCAAACAAGTACGTATGCAGCTATGACGTTTGAGCTGGTTTATACCTACGCGCACCTTGAACGGACCGAAGTAATCCACCCCGCAGTACCTAAGTGGGTAACCGCCCGTGTACAATCCCATCGAAGGGATTAGCGCCATCGTTTGAGTGCAATGTTTAGCATAAACCATTTTACAGTGACAGCATCGATCCAACACTCGTTCAACGGCGACCATACCTTTTAAAATCCAAAACCGTCTTCTAATGCTGGCGAGCATATGCAAGGCACCCATGTGCCGTTCGGATTCGTGGTAGTGAAGCACCAACTGTGTTGTGACGACACCGTGACAGGGAACGATCAATAGGTTTGTACTCTCCTCATTCTGCGTTCGGACTCTACCACCAAGATACAGTGCTTCATCTACCACAGCTGGCCGCAATTTTTCAGGTCCACCCACCTTGCGAGGGTTTATGGTGGACGCCTTCAGAGCCCGGAGTTCCTTGCAGAACTCACGTTTTTGCACGAACTTTATTAGTTCAAAAAAGACGCACGAATCCCGAACACAAGAAGGGGTCTCACTTTGATGGACGCGTTTTGTTTAGCGTACATCATCACGGACTCAAAGCTAACATAACGTGATAACCGAGCGGTGGCCCGTAGTAACCTGGTGCAACTAGAGTATCCTGGTACCTGTTGGTGTAGAATAAAATTGAAGTTAAGTGTCGTAGTAACCGCGAGCGTGTTTAATCTCTGGGGCTTCTTTTAACAAGCTTCAGAAAGTTGGCGTCTTCGGCGACTTTTTCTGGATTCAACAAAAAGCTCGGACCCCACAACCAGAGTTTCATCCTATTGCTGGAGACTTGTGTTATTCCCATAGATGTCACATCGGTAGGATTGAATTCTGGAGGCACATGCCTTTATTGGTAAACAGATGTGAGGTTGTGAATGAGCCTCATACGGTTGACAATGAAGGTTGCAGAACGCGATGAAGTGTTCTGTGATTATTGCAACACTATTGTGGAATCCGTCCATGGTACAACATTACTAATTGAGATCCTCAATTCGCAAATCAGGAAATACGTCACCTTGGACGACAGAACTGCTGCCGTGAGTTCCAGTCTGGGTGCCGTAGCCGCCTTCTCTGGGGCCACCCCAGACTCGCCAATCAGAAAGTCACATTGAATACCAGTGGTCTAGGAAACAACTTTTAGTTAGCCCATTGCTCCGTAACCGACTCCAGACGCATCGCAGAACATGTACAATTCGGCCACGTTCGCTGGGGGGATTTCCAAGAACCATGCGTCTGGGCAATAGCACACCGTCTGTGGATCTGTCATCGCTCAGTCAAACTTCCCAGCGTACCCGATCACATTTCTCTACATCGGCATCCTGGCCAATGCCTTGTTGACAAAGGTCTTGAAGCAACCCGCGAGCCGGCAACAACATTGGTACCACCATTCCCAAAGGGTCATATAACAAAGCCACACAACTTAATATTCCTGTTTTCGTTTTACCCGTGTGAGGGAGGTTGATTTGAAACCGGAAGCAGTCGTCTGCCACATGCCGCCGCACACCCAGAGCTCGCTGGCATTCACAACTATTGAGTTCAAGACTCCGGGAGTCAACAGTACGCGATTCCAAAAGGGTAAGTAATTATTGCGTGGATATTTGATTTGAAGTTTCTCATATAATTGTTATTTTTGACAACATTTTGCCGTACAGCCTGCTTACATTTCACCTACGTCCACGTCTGCCTAAAACATATTCATATATAACAAATCATGATGACCAAAACCGGTCGTCAAACAAGATCAACTGGTGTCAAAACCACTTGTTCTAGCTCTATAGTAGATTTTGAACGGCCTAAGGGCAAATGCTCCAGGCCCAAAAGTTGTAAAGGCTCTTCCGAAGAGGCTGCTTTTAAAGGAGGTAAAGATAAACTGATGGTTCCCATCAATACCCCTCTAACTAAGAACTGTTCTGTCCCCATAGACAGTGTATTGGCGGGGTTATTCGGTGAGGTGTTTAAACTGGAAGCTGAACTGGCTCAACTAAAACAAGCTATGCTGTATTGGACTCTCTAAAGAAGAATCTCATCTCCCTATCTTACATCTTCAGAGTGCCGGAAAGTCCCAAGATGGATAACATAGAGAAAGCAAGCATCTTTCTCAACACACTGACGACAGAAATCACAAAACGGATGCGTTGCACATATAACGCCATCGTATTCAATGTGCCAGATAAGCTCCACCCTGATGGTATTAAAAAGCTACTCACAAGGATTACCAATATAGACCCGACACCATATACCTGCATTCGATTTCGCAAAAAGACTCAAAAGATTTGCTGTCCGCTTTTGTTCACATTCCAGAGCGAGACAACTGCGAGACAGTTCATCCAATGTCAGGACCTCATCAAGTCCCAAACCCCTCTCAAACTGA
>LUCH01005700.1:7010-30482 GCA_013368495.1 Paragonimus heterotremus | reverse complement strand
AATTCGGTCATACACAATGTGATCTTAACGGCGCAGTGGTCAACACGGTTGCCCCATGAGAGAGTGGCCGGAGTCCTAGTCCCGGTCGTGGTGAGAATCTGCACTACGGCCGAGCTCTGATGAGAGCGAAACTTGAGTCAAGTGCTCCTGTTTGAAAAGGGCCGACTGGAAAATGTATGGGAGTGCGACGGCTGCGATCAATTGTGGGTGCTTTTCCGCTTGGAATTTCTGAAATTCTCAGGAGAGTAATTCTCGACAATATTTCCGTTTTCCTCACGGAACAACCCCCATCTCCAACTTCTGCGATAGCCTTACTGGCCTTTGTTTTCGCTCCCGCTTACCAATACTTCTCAACTGGGCAAGAATTATCTCTCTTCGCTGCTCTGTGTGTTGTGCCAACCCTTTAATGGCTCCCACATGGACGAGTCTTCGTAATAAGTATTCTTTTTGCAAAGTCTGCCTGAAACAATTCAGATTGTTGTACCCGCGGCCCGCTCGCAATGGCTATCCAAAGCTGCCGTTAAGTTCGATCAATGGTCGAGCGGTCCTACACACCTTCAGTGATTCTAAACTGTCGTACCGACGACGTCAGTTGCATAACAGCTTGTAGGTTCTCACTAAGCCGACCATTTCGAGGTCTGAGTCCCACGGACGAATTTATCTGTCTAAAACAATATCACGATTATCCGTTCCCGAAGCCGATCCCTACGGCGTCGCCGTACCGGCAGGTCTCCCCGTCGACCGAGCTCACAGCCCCTTAAAGGCTTTCGCTGATGCTGTGAACGATGTCGTGCTAAAGCCACTAGATTCACCACCCCACGCTGTTTCCCACCACTGCCTTGGGAAAATCAAACCGACAACTTGTAATGAAAATTGACGTCTCCGGCGCATCCGCCCCCATTCGTCTTATGTTTGTTCGGGGTCTCTACGCTTGGGCCGCATTTCTGGTGGACACGAGAGCACAGATTAGCGTGAATCCAAAAGCCCCCACGCGACACGGCCAGGCCCTCCTCATCCCTGTGCAGCCTATGGCACCGTTTTCCAGATTTTGGTCAGCGTTCGCTAATGATGAGTATGAGTCTCCGGCGAAACTTCCGCTGGATTTTCCTAGTTTGCTGCCGTTCTGTTTGCCATCATCGCTATCGATTTTCGCCGGTGTGTTGACCTTTCAGTCGATACGCGACGCCGGAAGCTGATAGGTCCCGTTACACACCTAAGCATTATCGGAAGTCGCACGACCGTTGCATCCATGACTACTATTTACGCGACACCGACTGTTCCACCGTCTTTTGCGGTACTTTGTCAGCCGTTCTCCTAACACGTTCGAGCATCGAATGCCGTGTCCGTCATGACCTTCGGTGTCACACATCACATAAGAATTAAAGGCCTGCCCGCAACAGCTAGGCCCCGCAGGTTTGCCCCCGAAAAGCTTAAAATCGCTAGTGCAGAGTTCTAACACCTGCTCACACACGGGATCGTTTGCCCTTGTGATAGTTCTTGGACCTCACGGCTGTACTTCTCTCCCAAAAAGTCAGGGGAGTGACGTCATTGCGGTGACCACCGCGATCTCACTAGAGTAACAGTCCCCGATAAATATCCCATTTTTACGACCTGCTTCGCTGGCAAAAGCATCTTCGGTAAAATTGATTTAATCCGCCTTTATCGCCAAGTTCCAGTGGTGGCCGAAGACGTACCCAAGACCGCTGTGATTACTCTGTTTGGTCTTTTCGTTTTTTTTGCGTATGAGACTTGGACAGCCCAATGCCGCCTAGAAATTTGGGCGTTTTATGCACCAAGTCACCCACGGTGTATACTTCGTCTATCTCTACCCTGACGACATCCTAGTTGCTAGTTCTGCTGAGACAGAAGAGTTTCCGTATCTGCGTTGTTTGTCTGAACAGCTGACTAAATACGGTATTACGGCCAGCTCGACAAAATGCGAGCTGGGAGAATCAACCATCGAGTTTCTATATCACCGTACTTCAGCCGATGTAACTGCTGCCCCTCCTTCCAGATTTCAGTATATCCAGAATTACCCTGAACCTTCTTTCTTCTGGCGGCTTGGCAGACTCTGTGGTCTGGTAAACTATTAACGTCAATTTTTTCCTCGCTGCGCGCATACTATGCGACCGTTGACCAATCTCCTTTGTGGAGGCATTCGTAAACTGTCATTCGTCGATTCAGCGCGCACAGCTTATAAAGAGCTTAAGGAGGCTATCTCCAAAATAATCTTGCACCCCCGTTCTGACCCTGGTGCTCAGTCGTTGATTGTGGTCGACGCTTCTGACACAGCTGTTATCGCCGTGGTACAGCAGTACGTTGAAAATAATTGATAACTTCTTGGATTCTTCTGTAAAAACCCACAACTCACGGAGACACGGTACAATACTTTCGGGGAAGAATTGCTTGCGATTTGTCTCGCAAAATGACGTTTCCGGCACGCTGTTAAAGGTCGATGGATGACGGTACACAGCGACGGGAAACCACTGGGGTATCCCATAACCTTTTCAACCGACTGGTATTCCCTCCCGGAAATCAGGCACCTGACTATATCTCCCAGTTTTTGACAGACTTAACATGTTTCGGTGTACACAGTCCTGCCACAAACGCGTTCTCACGCGTATATAAGGTAAACAATTCTACGGCTGTTTCTCTGCTGCACAAACCGGCGAGTCCAGGTTAAAACAGCTTCGTCAAAGTTGCCCGCTCAAACTACAGTCAGTTCCCTTAGTTTTCTCTGACAGCGTCATCCTATGTGATGTTTCACAAAGCGTACCCAGACCTTCGGTGCCTTTATGTTCTCGTCGTACAGTGTTCAGATCACTGCGTAAGCTAACGCACCCTGACATAGGTGCTTCAGTGAAGCGTACCACTGAACGCTTTGCTTTGTACAAAGTGGACCACGACGTCGTAGTTGGACTCCTTGCCGTTCGGAATGTCGACCTTCTGATGTTCACAGACATAAAGAGGGCCCCATCAGTATCTTCGCTGCGCCCAATGCACGTCTTCGCCACTTGCACATTGATATTATCAAAACGTTCCTACCTTCTAACGGCTTCACCTTCCTTCTGACTTGTTTCAGCTGTTTTACTATGTGGCCGGAAGCAATCCCACTTCCCTGTTGCGCCCCCAAAATGGTGGCACGCGCCCTTTCGCAACGTTGGGTTGCCCAGTTGGGTTTCCCCGCGGTGGTGACTACCGATCGAGGTTTTTATTTACAAGGGTCTTTTACAGATCTCCTGAACACCCTTGGGTGCGAGCACATACGCACTATCGCTCCTAATCCTGAATCCAGCGGGATGGTGGACCGTTTTTGTCGTCAGTTAAAGGCAGTTCTCAGCATGCATTCGACCCTTTCTTGGCAAGAGGCTTTACTAACAGTCCTTCTTGGGTTGCGTAGAACCGTCAAAGTGGACTTAAGGGCCACACCGGCCCAACTTGTCTACGGTGGCACCATACGTTTACTCATCGAATTAGTGTGTTCTTCGAAGACCAAGCCTGTCTATTACGGAAGGTGCGTAGCAAGTTCGGGGAATCATATGTGACGGCCACGTCCAGTTCAACCGGTGGTGCGGTAGTCACCCGTGCATTTACATGGGAAATTTTTCATGTACACTCAGGTGTTAATACGCCCAGACAACCCTAACAAGCCACTGCAGCCGTCATACACCAGCTGTTTTTACGTGTTACAATTAAGCGGACAGTCATTCACTGCCGATTGTGATGGCAAACGCGAGATCGTTATAGTTGATCGGATTAAACCCGCGTTTACTGAAGTTGTGCCCAGTGTCCTGCTTACACCTTCATCTTCGCCGTCCTATTTCGAACATACGTCGAGCACACCTGATTTCAGCCCCACATCCTCCATGCACCGCATAACTGGCATGGCAGACGGGTGCGGAGGCCTGTAACCTTTGCGGAGCACAGTCCTGTTTTCTACATAGAGTGTTTGTTTATCGCAACTGTAAACTTACGCGTCTTTCCGAATCCTTCTGAAACGTGATCACAGCGTAACCAGCTTGCAGTACTAGTCAAAGATCTGACAAGTACCAAAACTCCAACAGGTTGCCGATGCCGAGGGGTCTGTCAACACGACGAGCTTGGGTTTCTGCCTGACACGGGTATCTCATCTTTCGTTCAGTTTTAGATCACCTAGAATTCGTGCAATGGAGGGACAACTGAGGACTATCGTTCACCACTGGATAAGTCTACCTACCCTTTGATTCCCACCTGTGAGTCTTCTGGTATTGTGTAGCCTGGTGCGATGGATGGGCACTGAGGACTATGTAACCTAGCCAATCTAAATAACAGACTGAATCAGCGCACCGTTATTCTGCGACCGCCCACCATATGGACTACTCTCTATTGTTCTCCCGCTCTTTCTATCAACTAGACACTTATCTAGCAATGGACACTACATTTTGGTCACCCCACTATTGCATGCCTATACTGCGTAACGAGGGCCCCTCTTTACCCTGGTGGCCTTCAGGAGGGAGCTCTGTGGCGACCTTCAATAACAGCTTAATTTTCGTTGGTACTTTGTTAAACGATTTAATACTTCCTGTTGAGGCATGTTTGTTCAGCCCAATTCTACATCATATTTCCGCTAACGTAGAACCTCCTCATTTCTCCGTTCCGCACGCTACACGCACAGCGCAAGACGCCGGCCGACTGAAAACTGTGGTGTTCCTCGGCCGTGGCAATATATAGAGTACTGCGTCGTTTTTTGTCTTCTGAATTACTGTCATTGCGTAGCCCAATTAATATGCAGTGAACCCTTTGTGAGAGAGTTCATACAGTATCCAAACCCTACTATTCACTGATCCGCGATGCCAAACTGAGGAAACGACACCCTGCCCTATCTCTGCAAAATTTTGTAAAACCTGTAGCTGGCGCTAAGTGTCTGTTATTCAGCTCCATTTCATGTAGTAAGATGGGTCAGGATGTGTTCATTCTAGGATGCCAATTAAATGGCACAGAATCTGGCAAAAACCACCATACGATGTTCGAATAGAAACTCAGCTCTGACATTATCCCTAGTGCATAGTAATTGGCCACATTCACCTCCATCCTCAAGGCAGGCTATGAACAATCCTATGCTATCTACCGACTAGCCAGCCTCAGTTGCCTCCACTGCAGCATATAAAAATATTTTTCGAGACACGCAATCCCCAAACACTCAAAGAAACGGCTTTATTTTCTGTACGCTGCATGGTTTCCTTGTTAATCCATCATACTCAAATAACATGCATTTTTCTACGAAAGACCTGACGGAGGCCGAAACAATAGTCTTACCTAAATGCGACCCACACGATTTTCAGCCTGACATTCGACCGTGTCCCATATGGTCCTCTTGGGCGCATGTTGAAAGCTAATGACATTCAAGGGAAGATGTTCCCCCGAACCGCCTTATTTTTGCTCTTAGAACGGTCACAGTTATAACTACATCAGACCTCTTTATCAACTCTGCCTGACTTCCTCAGAGGTATTTCAATGATTAATTATTGGATTTGCTTGTTCCTTCCGTAAATCAACGACCCTTATTAGAAAAGTTCCATAAATTATCTCTACTATGCTGAAATATGGGTTGTCTGTAATCTGAGACTAGACGACACGTTCAAGCTGTAGTCAGACGTTTGAAGTTTCCTCCTTAACTCACTGAAGACTTCGGTAATACCGTCGTAATTCACCGTACATACAATATAGCTCGGATCAAAGAAGCAGATTTGACGAAAGATCAATGTATTTGGATGTTGTCCAACTTATCCTTCACTCGTCATCACCAGGTGGTCGCCATAAGGGAGCTCGCTGAACCATGAATAATAAAAAGGGTTGTTCCCTGCTCAGACGAGAAAACGCCTTTATAAGTTCGTGGGGTTTATGGAAAACCACTGCATGGGCGAGCCAGTCAGGTGGCTTTAAGAACGATATACTTCAATCTGAGCTCATCCGGGGCGCGGGTACCAAACCGATCACTAGTCTGCGGTATGAGATTCGTGAGCTGTGGCTTGATATCAATGGCTTGTTTACGCTTGAATTTCGACTACCGAACGACGTCAAAAATTTTACGCAGGTTGTCTTTAACAAGGATTGTTTTGAGCAACTCCATAACTCAGTAGCTAATGGTGGTCGGCAGGGTCATGAGAAGAAGAAAGATAAACGCCGCTTTTGGAGATTTCCTGGTCGGTTAATTTTCTCTAATTGGGTTATCACTCACTGAACCGAAGTTCTTTATGATTCCCCTACTTCGTCTCGCTGCTACCGGTTTGAAGCGGTGTTACATTTCGGTCTCGTCAAACATTGATTACCTCGCGGTTTCCCCAATTTATTGATATTTGCTGTGTTCCCCAACCGCGATGGTGCAAATTACATCCGGCAGTGTCCTTTTAAACTAGTAGGCGCCCGCTAAAAACGTAAATAGAAAACCTGATTGGTTTTGGATGGTTCGGGTTTGCAGCATCGAACCCATGTGGTAACCTCTTGGCTCGATCTCTCCGAGTTCATCTCTGAGCTTCTGAGTAGTGGCCAATTTTGAGCTATTCTGTCATTGAAGCGTCGTTAATTTCCACTTTGGCTTGTCTTGTCCTACATGACCACATCAATATTCCATTTACCCATGTGGAATCTGTCTAACTGCTTATCCTGTTAACAGCTTGCTCATGTTGAACACAATGTCAGGTAATGCTTCTGCTTCGAAACCGGGGTTAATAGAACTTGTCTTGGTATGCCTGGTGGCGCGTATACATTTTTGCTTGAAAGTCGTTTAGATTGTATTCAATTAGCTTGTAATCTTTGTGGGTCTGTTTTGTTAGCTGCCACCAAAGCGGTCATCATGTCACCAACTGTAGTTCAATCGGCTCAGTTCACTAAAGGTGCTCCTGCCAGTCGTTGGGGCGGGCTAATGTTCAACATCGGGCCCCCCACAAAACTGACGTTGACCATTCGGCTTCCAAAATTCGCAACAAAATCAGCTATGGAAATAAATCCGACAAAAAAGTAAAACACAACCACTGCAGCAAACGTCAAGTCGTTTGAAACTAGGGATGTATTCGAGCAACTACGCCAAAGATGCCGAGCAGCGTTGCTCGTGAAGACCCTGTGACAGTTTAAAACCTTTTGAAGCGTACTAATGTATGCTTGAATCTCTGGAGTGGACGCGATCATGAGCTACGGCGGGACAGATACGCAAAAATGGGTAGCAGACCGTTCTGTTTGTCTTCTCCACACGACTGGCAAGAATTCCACGCTATATACACTTCCAGAAGCAAAGACTTGTACGGATTGTACTAGTATGTGCCAACGACAATGAGCAAATGCTTCTGAGCTCCTGCAAACTCGATAACATCCCCGGAGCCCGGTTTTTTACAGATAAACTGTAAACTCCCTCCTGCCGATTTACGGCGATTAACTCAGTGACACGTATTCGACAATTCAAATGACGCTTATTCAGACGGTCATGTTGACGGGATTATCTTCCAAGTTCGAGCAATTGAAAAAGGCGAACGAAAGGATTGAAATTTATGCGATGCGATAAGGTAGCTATATCACCTTGCGAGCAAGTCAACCTGATAGACAAATTATCCAGCAAAAGAGTTCAGAATTGGGTAATTAAACACGTGTCGTCAAACAGTCGCCAGTCAACGGGAAATGACCTAATTAAAACAGTCGGGCGCATGTGAGGGTGAGAACGTGTCAATCAATACCGAGAATGAAGTTTTAACAGATTGCCAATGGTAGTTATGAAAAGGAAAATGGCATACATTTCACGTGCAGTTATGGTATAGGATTCGCCATGATCGTTTACGTTACACGCTAAAGACAAGAACAAATTTAGGATCAGCTTTCTACAAACAAACCAAACATGCTTCAACGAATTCTTCACCTTCTGTCATACCAGTCATTAGGCGACAAACGTACCAGAATAACTTCAACAGATCCAACACGGGGCCCCAAAAACCATTTGGGCTATCTATACAAGACCACGAAAAGCCACCGGAGGATAGGGCACTGGGGATTCTACAGCAACCCCTGACATACCGCGATTAACTCATGTCATGTCCTTCCAGAAGACACGGAGGCCTGGTATCACGCCTCGCAACACTTTGTTGTGTTTTCACATATACTTGTCATACATGGTTATCTGATCCTGGGAATGTATTGGTTATTATGACATCCGACCAAACACCCCAAGGTGCTGATATTTCACACGAAAGGACGGCTCCCCCTGCCTGTATGTCACGTGAGGTAGTGAACCACTTGTGATAAGCCTGCAATTCAGAGAGGTATTCACGTCTCCACGGCTTCCAAAATACACTCAGGAAATATGAATTCGTCGTTTCCAAAATCCCAATCTAATCAAAGCAATAGGAGATCATTCGTCCTCAGCACCTTCGGATTTTGGAGGTCATCACAGGTAGGCCCAAGCGGACGATTGTTTGTTATTCATTATACCTTCACAGTGTAATTAGACAGCGACTCCTCACTCATAACCAGCTGGCGAGTGATAGAAGTGAATACCCGCCGAATGGTTTCCATCATTTTTTATCACATTCCACCTCGGTCGGCTGAAGTGTCAGTCAACTTTACCAATTAGCAACTAATCAACAAGCTTTCTTCGATCCAAAGCTTACAGCCTCTTCTTCAGTTGTTAATCTGCTCCTACAAAGCTGGTGCCGCCGTCGCTAAATGCGGCATCTGGAGCACCTCGCGAATTCATAAATCTAATTAGTGCCATCATCAACGAATCAGTTGACAGTGAGTGAACAACCTCTAAACACATAACACCAGGTTGAAAACAAGTGAACACACGGCCAAAGCGCTTGCGTTCGTTTCCACCTATCTCAACTTTGAACAGAATGAACCAGTCCATTCCACTATACCGGAAAGGATATCCGTCAGCAGTCACTCTGTTTTTTGGTAATGGGGCCATCGGCTAATCATATGGTCAAGAAAAGAGTAATTTTCACCCATAGCACTAGTTGGTTACGCACCCGACAGTCGCCATCCCTTTACTAACAAAAACTTCGTCCGAATGGAGGCGAGAGCATGTGCGGCACACATGCGACCTTCCATCTAGTGGTAGTGGTTGACCGTAAGCTCCGTGACTGTACCGTACGACTGTAAAATAAGAGGTTTTGTGTCATTTTTGTCAACGCCACCATTTACTATTCCCCCAAAAAACAATAAATTGCCCATCAGTACTGGTCGCAACCGACACAAACTTCCTGTGTGTCTCCTGTCAATTAAGTTGACGTTGAGGTATATCAGGGCATCTGGAAAATATTTTTCCTGAACAAGCATGATCAACTTACCCGTTACTCGCTCCAGTTCAAACACACGTAATGACCGTGAGTCCACTGGCATGTCTTGATTCCCGGACTTTGGAAAGCATACAAGCCCAACGAAGTGAGAGCGCCATGCCGCCGCCTTTACTGAATTTAATCAAGTGGAATATTGTGGTACCAGATATTCCAAAATGGGATTCACTGCATACACAGTCCCAACAGTCAAAACCAGCTTAACTTCGTAGTCATGGTCTGTCACTGCTGTGGAGAATGATAATTTTGGCTAGCTGCTGTTTGAAAGCGCTAGAAAATCCGATCCCCGAAGCCAACAGTTCATCTCATGTGAAGAGGAACGTGAAGCTGCTCTCGATGCTACACTGGCGGGGTTCAGCCCGAACGGCCCATGTCTCCACTGTCACATGGTGCTATATTCACTGGTTAATTTAACCCTGTTTGCGAAAAATATTGCGAAGTGCAACGATTTTGTGCGGATATATTGCGGTACTGTCATTGAGTTCGTCCACAGAACTACACGGTCCATAAGCATTCTCTGTCGATTTATAAGCAGCCTCATCCGTCCTCCTGCGAGAACGGCCGCCGTGGGCTCACATCTTGGGATGATGACCATTTTACGCGGGGTCGCCCTTGAGTTGCCTAGAAAGAAACAACACTTAACCGAGCCGCCCGACGCTGTCAGCCTAATAAAATCAGCTACACCTCGTTTCGCCTCAGATGTGTCACAGAACACGTGTAACTCTATTCCTATGGGGGTAGATTTGTCGGGAGAAACACGACGAGGCATCTTAATTGATCTAACGGTTCGGATGTTTGTCATCCAAATCTCATAGGTTAGACGATCGATCTGGCCTATTATACTATCCCAATGATGACCCTGACCATAAAGGTCTTACAGCAGCTTATGAGCTGTAAGTGGCGCTGGAGCATCGACTCCCAAAGGGTCATATGAGGAAGCTTCGCATCGCAATTTACCTCTCCTAGTACAAAACGCAATCGTGAAGTGCGCCTGAAACCGGAAACAATAGCTAAACATTTCCCACGCCACATCCGGGGCTCTTTGGTAGTCAGAACCCTCTAAATCTAGATTAATCGTTTTGCACAGTATATCCACTAAGGGTGTATGGTAAGAAACCCGGCGCCGTTAGGTTTCCATTTTGCTGGACGAAGTCCACCCGCTTGTAGCAGCGGTTTCCAGCGATATTTTCACGGGGTTAAGGTTGGAGACCCAGGTCACCCGGATCTAGTCAGTTTGTCCGTTTTGATGTCAGTGGTTTTCGGTTGACCTAAGAGGCAGTCAATGAAAACAGGGCGTACCAGGGCGCAAAGTTCTAACCGGATCTATGGCCTACGAGAGCATAAACACTAACAAAATAACGGTTAATGAAACGGCAGATTACGCAACGACGGTCGACGCTAATGAACAACGGATTACGAAGTGTACGCGACTAATTCCTGTCTTCCCGACCAACCCAACCACTCGAGGCTGACGCATGAACACAGAGAAGAGACTAGCCTCCGGATATGGCTCTGTTTGTGTAAGTAAATCTGAAGACAAAATGGTCACATACTAGATCATACTCGAAGGGTTCGTGACCACTTGGGAAACATGGTCAGAAGGTGGACCAGATAAAGATTCACACACCAAGGTGATGCCCCAAATAAAAGATGTGTTTGTAGGCTGGTCACCAGAAATTGGCACAAAGGTTGACAACGCTTGTGAAGGGCGAAGTAACATATGAACGTGCCCAATATGAAGGTAATTTCAAACAGTATTGAGTTAGACCATTTCAAAGGCAAATAAAACGGCAGTCGTGGCAAAACGGATTTTTCCCCGACAGACGTTCGTCTAAAACAGACAGTTCATTCAATCATTTCGACCAACATTAAACATTCATTCACATAGTTCTCCTTTATAGCTAATGCAATTGAGGTCACAAAATTCCATTCATGGTCAGCGGCCGCCCGCTGAGTCAAGAAGTTCGCACAATACGATAAAGAAGTAGCACCGAAAGGATAAACACTCAACTCGTATACCTCAGGAGATTCACCCAGTGAAGATGAGCAACATCACAGGGAGCTTAAAGCCCACCTGTTGCTTTCCAGAACCAGAGCCTGCAGAAACATTTCCTCAGTACTTGCCGTGATGGGTATCGCATGCTCACGAAAACAGAGGAGAACTTCAACAAGACTATTGGTCAACCGAGGCCCTAGCAGCGGAATGTTGGCAAGCAAAACCATTTGACGGGCATCGGCTCAATAATCCACTAATCGCACTTCATCCGGCTTATCCGGGTTGAGTACCGGATGATCTGGTAGATACCACATTCTGACAAAATTAGAGTTTTGGGGGAAACCTTTCTCATATAACACTTTTCGACGTAGCTAAATATAACGGCTGCATAAATCTATTTGAATATGATAACACTAATTAGCGTTAGCTTGAGTAAATACAGGTGCAACGTCAGTTTGGACTTACTCCCGACTCACTGCCTACTCCCCTTCTTTGTGAGTAGTATGTTTTATGACATGACTGTGCCCATGTGAAGGTCGCTTTGGCCGCCATATTGAATTTGACAATTTTGTGCTTATGCTCGACCACTGACTGTCGAGAACTCTCTCGGGAAGTACCATTTCGCACGTATGTAACATTCCATATTGGTTCTATATGTCTGCTCTTATGTATCTACTTATATTCATGTATCTCCTATTATAGAAACAATACCGAGCTGTTTGCGGTCGTTATCAGTTTGAACTGACCTCGGGGTGTTAATTTCTAGCGGTACCCAGCTGACCTCCGATGTGAAACGCACAGCAGGTTCTGTAACAGACGTCGCTTGTTCTTCGCAAGATCGTCAGACATTCGACTCATCCCTGCTTGTAATAGCAACCCTATTACCTGGTGACCGTCAAGAAGAGATTGGGAGGTTCCGTCCTGACTATGGTATAATTATCCCCGATTAACGGGGTGGTTTCGTTTCGAAATTCCCTGTTCACTGGAGTCTAACTCGATCTTCCTTTGCAAACTATCTTCCAAAGACAATAACGAAGCACCCACATGGTTTACACGCATGTGCGTTCCATGTGTAATACGAATTGCCTCCCTGAGTTTCAACCCAATGACTGCTCTAAATGTATTCGGTTTCCTTCTCGTTCCTATTCTTTGTTCCAACATCCAATGAGCCTCCTGCACATGGTACCCAATGAGAACTCCTGCACCTTTGTTTAAGATACCGGCGAAGTCGACGACCACTAAGTGAGCCCACTGTAGCGGCTCCATCAAGGGTGGCCTGTCAAAGTGCGCGTCCGGTGAATTATCAACTGTATAGGCTGCCTCCACGGAAGTAGAATTGGTCTTGTCCAGAGATTGAATTTTAAATGTCACTCGATGACAGGACACCATACGATTACCACGCAGAGTGCAAATCGAAATATGATAGGGATAACTAAGGAGATCAAGCTGGCGAGATACCCTTTCATCTACTAAGGTGATGTGCGAACCATCGACCACGAGTACATACGTTTTAGTGAGGCACGCTCGGGTAATCAACCGAACAGGTACAAAGCCCGAACGAAAACCTTTTGGACCAGTAGAAGCTGCACCACGTTGTACAACCTCTTCGTTTGCCTTGGGCACAAGGACTGACACATGCATCAGGTCATGGTGACGCCCGCCACAACCAGACCTTAGATATTTGACATGGACTCTACGCGACATGGTCATGTGATTGGCTTTCAAATAAACAAAACGCCATATGCTTAGTATGACTGTATTCTGACGTTGTTCTGACGATCCAGCAACAAAGTGTACACATTCTTTGAGGTTGCGGTCACTTCTGCACAGGGAACAAGGGACAGGCTGGTTATTCAAGCTGATGGCCGTCACGCTAGCATGGCATCTGTACTTCTTGAGGTCAGTCGCACCCAAATTGCTAGGAGTGGTGGACTTCGAATCAGACAACCTAACTAGTTGGCATATTCACTACGGGCTACAGTTATTGTTTTCTCAATGAAGGGAAATGAATCGGCGAAAGTGAGCTCCATTGTAGAAGTCATTAGGTTGTCAGCCTTATCATCCCATCTTTCCCAGAGGCCTCTGGACAATTCTTCAACCCACCGGACCAAATTGGCAGATCCACTAAACTCTGCTGACCTACCCAATTGAGACAGTGTGACGGCTAAGCGCCTGAAGCCAGTCGCGTCGGAAATACCTAACTCAGGACCACCAAACATTTTATGCATTTCAGAGTGAACGATCTCATGTTGGCTACCAAACCAACTTGTGAGTATGCCTATAGCTTCTTCATGTTCTGGGGGCCCAGTTGGGAGCACACGATGCTCTTTGGATTCCTTAGCTCTACCACGCAAGTAATAAATCAAGCGTGAAAGCCTCTAGTTGCTATCAATCAAACTATTTGCTACATTATTTTCGAGCTATCTAAGAAACCCATGAAAGCGTCATGGCGGTCCACTGAATGGTTTGACCTCAAGCTCAGGCAGACCTTGAACCAGAATCATTGAATTCATTGTCGCTTCCAGCGTTCTGACAACGTTACTCACCTGACCGGACTGGACTGGTGATAGGGGTGTTTCTACCTCCTAGCGTTCCTTTGGTTTTATTAAAATAACTTCTCGTTCGGCGTGTTTCTGGGCATCCAGCAACCTTCGTTCTAGCTCAGACACACATCTAGGCAGCTTATACGCTTCCTCGGCGAGCAACAATTCTTATTGCTTCAGCTGTGCCGAAGGGACTGACAAAGTGGAAAATTCTGGTGAGACAAGTTTACGCACCCCTTCTACTCCCGTTAATAGCTCTTCCTTTGAGCCACATTCACCCATAGCTTTCGGAGTTCCATACATACCACGAGTATAAAAGGCGGCACAAATATGATCACTTCTAGCCTGCTCCTCAGAGATATAAGAATGGGGAAGTAATTTGTCAGAGCTAAAAATCACCTGGGCATCACGGGGTGACTGACCGTTCGCTAGCCTGGAGGTCGGGTTTGGAGATAAAATAGAAGGACAGCACAAGTTTTAGCAGCAGTCACATCCTAGATAGACGGGAATCCATTCGAAACTTCGAGACGTGAAGGGCTCCCCGAGACTACAACGCGACGTGCTGGCAGTGTTGACAGTCAACACCATTCGATACGATGGGTTCCCCAATCTGGAGTCCTCTGAGCGTTCATCAGATGTGCATTACATACTCAGTGGAAGCAGGCCATTGAGTACTTCGGAAGATCCGGATTCAGTATTGCCTTGAGATCTCGTTATTCAGTTACCACCAAACCGCTGTCGGCGATTTAGGGCAATTTACTCAGTAACGCGTACTCGACAACTCCAATAACGCTTATTCAGACGGTCGGAATGACGGGACTATCACCCAAGTCCAAAAAGATTAGAAAGCACGAACGAAAGGATCGGAATTTTATGACGCTGTTTAGCAAAATTACAATAAATGTACTAGTCCACCTTGAGAACAAATCGACCATAAAGACGGGCAAAACGAGGTACCGGCAATTACGGCTTTCGCAGAAGTTGGACATGAGGGTCGTACCAAAGGGAAGACGGTCATTTTGTCGCGAATCCTTGTTTTTTAAAATATTTGGAAATTTCGGTTTAAGCATCACCTAAAACCGATCACGGCTGTCGCATCCTCATAGACTTTGCGTTCGGCCCCTTTCAAACAGGAGCACCAGACTTGATATTCCCTCCCACTAGAGCAATCGTCTCGGTAGGAGACTCAGTTGGAGTCCGTTAACTCCAGTTAATCATTACTTGCGAGCGAAAGTGATTGGGCGTTTGCATGTGATAATTCGATCGGGCACAGTGTGATGTAAATGGCGCAGTGATCAACATAGCTGCCTCACGAAAGCGTTTTCCGAGTTCCGGTTCTGTTCGTGGTGATGGTATTCACTGCGGACGAGCTCTGACGGAAGCGAAACTTTGGTCAAGTACTGCTGTTTGAAAAGGGCCGACTGGAAAGGTTACTGGAATGCGACAGCTGCGATCATTTGTGGGTGCCGTTCAACTTGGAGTGACTCAAAACACCGACTACAAATCAGTAGATGGCGAAGATCCTGAAATCGGAAGTTCAAGTAAAGTACTGACAATCTATCAGTCGTAAACAAGCAATGATTATGGGAAAATTGGAATACACCGCCTAAGTCCCAAAAGTACTAGTTTGATTATGAAAAATGTTCCCACCATTTTCGCGAAAACAACCCATTATTGGCGTGAACCCACCTTTTTGGATCTTTCAAGTGTAATACGTCATTCTGTAGCCCGAGGGTGCTTCATTTTGCGGCGTTTTGAAGATATCATCGAAATGGAAATATACCACCGTACAGTGTTCACACTGCACTTCTCGAAGAATACTAACATATTTGGTATCAAAGCATGTATAACAGTGCTTCCAATTCTTTATTTATGTTATTTATCCTGTTTTACCTTGTTTGCTGGAGTTCAGGTAGATACCTATCTATGAGATGTTCATAGAAATGGTTGAAAATGATATTGTCATGTGTTGTATTCGTATCCGTGCGCAATCAACAGTAGGCCCTACAGGATGTAGCAGTAGTAGGAAGAACACGTGACTCAGTAGAATTTCAAATTATATGTCGCATCTACGAGCGGTAGCGTCAAACTAATGTGTGTGGACAAACGAGTCGTTGGTCGCTGAAGGTGCGACTAATGAGAACGCAGCTCGAATCTCAAAGTAGTGTGGGGTACACAAACGGCCTTGACCCGCATAAAACAACATGGGTGTTTCCATCTTCGGTTTGTGTTAAACGACGTGATTAAGGACACTAAGTTTCACCGAGGCTGCTGATAATTTAATTCTATTTACTTTGCTGCATTCTATCCTACTAGACTGAGGTCGCGCAGCGTTCGTACGAAAAAGTTTGCGGAAACAGATGAACTCGAGCTGCCTGCCGACCACAGCGGGATATACCTCTCAGCCGGTCACAACATAACGTTCAGAACGTTGTTTATCGCGGTACAGAGAAATATTCCGATCAATATGACAATCAACGGAATCAAAATAATGATTGCCGTGTACCCAAAACCCTTCAACTACGTTTCTTCTCACTTCCGCATGTGTTCGTTTTCCGTATTTTTCAACATCTTCATACGTGGTTTCAATCATCCACAAGTAAACTTCCACGCGTTCCTGTACATGGGTTCTGAAGACCCCATGGCACCAAATTTCTTCCACTTAATAGCAACTTTGGATTTGGCCGAACATGTTTCAGATTTCACACACTGGCGGGATATTGTTATCCCCCACGTCTTGTCCTTGTCCTCACCAATGTGAACCAAACGGTCGATAATCTCAAAGTCCTCGTCACGTTGGGCTTACCCATCATGCAGCGATTTCTTTCGACTTCTTCTACAGCACTAACCTTATCAGTTCCTCCACCAGCGGCCGTAGAAAATACCTCAGAACGAATGGTGGCGCCACGTTCCTAATTGGCGGCTCAGGCTTACGAAGAATTTTACCACTGTCATATAGTTCATGAACCATGTACTAAATTGACGGGCGTTCTCCTCGCAGCCGCTGAGGAGTCTCTACCTATGGCTGCTGGGAAGCATAAGTCACCATGTTAACATCATTATCGAACACAAACTTATTCTTAAGAAGCAGCCTGAGTGGGTGATCTACCAAAATTCCCAGTCCGGGAGTGATCGCATTGCTAACGCACAAATCAGAAACCGATGCGCCGCGCTTATCTGAGAGGATCGCTTGCATTATCAGCAGCGGCTATACGCACGTTGTGCCAGTGATGAGGAAAGCGAAGACTGGCGAACTACAACTCTTGGTTTCTTTAGGACTACCAAACTCTGATGGAAAAGCCGCAAGTGTTTTGGGGGACTTTCACGACGGCGTTTTCGCTCTGATATTTCGTCTACAACTATTTTTTGTAATCTTTCGACTGCTAATGATAGTTCTGCTGACCCGGACTGTAATTCACCCTTCAGCCTTGCACGAAGCAGCCAAGCAACTTGCTAAATCCCTTAGTCTGTTGTCCACGCAGTCTATCCCAACTGGCTTGGTATTCAACATTTGGAAGCCACTTACAATTAGTTCTCTCTTCACGGGTAGTAGACGCGATTATCCTGGTGATTATCGTCAAACTGCTATGTTATCTTGCCTGTCGAAATTGTTGGGGGCGCTTGTGTGTTACTCGTTCCACAAGTACTTGCCCTCACGCAGCTTCTTCACTGATGTGCAGCATTGTTCCGGAAACGGTCGTTCGCGCACGATGAAGCTGCTGATAGCAACCGACCAGAGTATTAGTACTGATGTCACTTATCTTGTCGTGATGTTACTTCCAGGGTTCGTGCGACCAAAGTCCCACCAGCATTGTGTTAACACCAATCGGAAGTCATAATTAGAAGACAATAAATCGGCAAGCAAACTTCATTTACTTATTTGTTCATCATTTAAAAACAGATTCCAAGGCAACAATTGAAGGCGCCAGGGAGTTGGACGTGAGAGAACCGTAAGCACAATTGCACGGCAGCCACCAGAGAGGACGAATTTTGACGGACACTTCAGTAGACCATCAAAACTCAAACAGGGGTCAGACTGATTGGGCGGCGTTCCCTATGGCGATAGCTAAAACATTGTTATCCCAGTGAATGTGGCCTACATGAGTGGAGATGGCACGGATTCATTTTATAGCCACGAGTAAAACTACGATACCTACGCCAACACACCAACTTTGATGTTAGTGATTTGTAGTATATTTACATTCACAAGATAATATGAACAGGCACGGTGGTACTGGTATGACAACTCTCACGACACAGAGAGTCTAGAATTTTGGGGATGTCCAAAGTGATCTTACTACAATATCTACCCCGCTAAGGTGTGTGATTCGGTGAACAACTGCTTTTTGTTTGGCAGGCTTTACCGCTATAGAGTACAAGGTAAGCTCCTTAAGGGGCTGCAGTCATATACGATCAGTCGATATTATAGCAAATGCGTCAGCTGTGAGTTCTCCAGTTGTCACAGCAGTTTCAGTGGTGCGCATCACGATTATATCCCTGACTTGCTTCTGTTTCCTATTTTCATCAATGATCTTCCGATTACGTTTCTACCATTGCTATGTGCAGATGACGTTAAGAGTTGACAGTCATTGGATACACTCAATGACCATTCCACTGCACAAAACGATCTCAGACGAATAAGTTTTCATCTAGCACCGAGGAATGTAAAGTTATACATACTCGACACTTGTCGAGTACCACCTACCAGTTGAATGGCCGTCCTTTTCCATAGGTTCTCGTAGGGAAGAATTTAGGGATAACCATTCCCCATTGTCTGTCGAGCTCCCTCAACGTGAATGTAAATGTAAAGAAGTCTGGTAACAGTTTGGCGCTACTCAAGCAACTTTACGAGCAGCTTGATCCCTCTTGTTCCAACCTTCTCTATAATAGTCCCGTTTCGTCTCCCCTCGAAAATGGATCTGCTATTTGGCCTCCCTTTCTTCTGAAGGACAAATTGCTCTTTGAAAATTTCCAACAATGTGCCACCTAGGCCGTTCGTGGGTTAAAACCGAGGCCCTATAACGTACGTCTCACGAAACTGAAATCTTATTAATTGGTTTACCATAGGATCAGGGGTGACTTGGTGCTCGCCTTCTTGATAATCGACAGACTGAGCCGTCCATTCAAATTGGTGCTTAATATAGCCGAGACGAGCGGTCTGAGGGGTCACCCTCTTAAGCTTGGGATGTAACATAGCTGATTGGAGTTTGGGCATAGCGTTTTCTCACTGTGTGTCTATAGTGCATGATGTACCCTTTCAGAGCATGTAATCTCTGCTAACTCTGCTTTCGCCCTCGAAGCTCATTTTGATAATCGTCTTCTGTGTTATCTCGGATACTACATGTGTTTCCACCTCCGCGATTCAACAACTGTTACACGGGTTTGAGGCAAGGGCTCAAGTTCCCATGATCCAGTTGGGTTTTTTTCAGCGTCAAGCGAGCATCTGTTGTTCTGGGAGGTGGTAATTGAAAATGAGGCGTAGCGCCGCCACTGGGTTATACCGTAACTACCAGAAACAAAGTAAGATTACTTGCATAATGAAGTCTTTGGTGGGTGAGTGTCAAGTTATTTTTAAAATGATGGCTCAAAGCACTGCTAACGACGTCAGGAGGGAGACTGGGCAATTGTGTAGTTCGACGGTATGGCACTTCAAGGCCCAAACGAGTTGGAAACCGTTATTTAGGCGCGAAAAAAGATTTTTCAAAATTTTCATGAAATATTACAATGCATATTACGGGACAAATATATGTAACTCCTTATTCTAAACATGAATTGCAAAAAGGGCGAACAATATACCTTCCGGGAGTAGTGTACTCGCCCGGCGCTGAAATGTCACAAACATCAGGCCACATTGATGGCCCATGGTCGGACATCCGTGGTGCTCCTGGGATGGCACAACGGCATCCTAGTTCGTCCATATGGACGAGCAAAAAATAAGATATCATACTGGCAGCCGTCGCCGAAGTCCGCAGTCGGCGAAAACATAGACCAACAGTCGTCGGGATCATAAGCGTCCATGATACGAAGATAGAAGGGTTTCAGCTGAAATGGTGGAAATGAGAATGAATAGGGACGTTGGAGAACTGGCGTGTATCGGAGTTGGTCATTATCTGCCAGATAAGTGAGCACTGAATCGCGCACATGTGGCCACCTACATTGAGGCACAATCAATAAGCAGTAAAGGAAACAACGCGTACGTTGTTGATGGTAGAGTGGGAAGTGTTACCCATGTTCACACCACACCGAAGATAGAAACACCCACGCGATAAGATAGCCCGTTTTTCACAAGGTGTACTATCAGTGAAACAGGCTGAAGATATAATTCAGATGTATAACTAACCAAAAAAACTTGGCGGCACAGGTTTTATTAGGAGGTACTGTCATATTTCGTGTACAACGCAATGCAGACGCAGCGTGGTCGGAAATTACAAGTTCAGCTGTTTCCAAAACCACAAAAAATTGGATATTTCTGTCGGACGGGGTTATGTATTCCACCGCGAAAATTCCTATGGGAGCACTTTCAGAACGCAAAATCGATTAAGGAAGACTACCTTGTGATTTTTTCCTAAAAAAAGTCTTTCTCAGTTTAAGTGCGAATATGGACAATTTTTAGTTATAGATGATTTTTTTCATTGCGAAACAGCTGCCATACTTAATAGAATTTATTTATTTTCCCCGCAGTATGTATTTTAATATTTCATGAAAAGTTTGAAAAATCTCTTTTCGCGCCTAAATTGCCGTTTCCAACTCGTTTCGATCTTGAAGCACCATACCTACGAACTATAAAATTGCCGAAGACTTCCCCGAAGGTTAATAACCCTGTAAGAAAAAAAATTCTGCCTGAGGGATTTTCGAGGATGAGGCACGAAAAGCTTCTTAATATGTCCTCGCCGAGCGCCCTTATTCAATACGATAAAGAACTGTTCGACGGGACCTACTATAATGAGGAAGTGTGTGGAAATTAAGCCATTGCAGTCATCGAAATTCAAGCGGGTATATATCAATAATTTCGAATTGGGACTCGTACGCAAAATTTCCTATGCCCATGACTATTTTGGTAGCCACGCTTTGGACACGCTCAACAGCTAATATCTTCCTTCAGGCCGGTATAGACGACCTGATTAGCATACTCGGGGAGCGGTCTTATATAAAACCCGTGAAGCGTTTGGAACTATCTCTTGTTTATACGGGTGGAAGTGCGCCCAACCATCCTGAGAGCTGTAAATTCTTCCTTCACCGCCATCTCAAGATGATGCGCGAAGGATAATTTGGACGACAGCCAGATGTCCAGATCTTTCTTCAGATCGATCTTCATGATATCCACTGTGCCGAATGCACTAAGAATCACGAAGGCGTTGCCAGAATCTCCCTCGAGTGACGTACGTGCTCACTTATCGTCATTTATTGGGAGACCTCAATCGTCCGACCAATGCTTATCGCGTCAAGATCAATCTGTAGTGCACCGGGATCAGTGGCATTCCAGATTTTTAAGCCATCGACATATAGGAGGGTGTTGGTGGAAATATTATCCGGAAGGTCGTTGATGCAGATCAGAAATAACAGAGGACCCAACACTGACCCTTGAAGAAATCCCGTAGAAATGAAAGAGGGAGATGAGAGATCTGATCTGGTTTCAACTCCAAACGCTCTATTATCAATGAACGAGGTAATCCATCGAAGAACCTCTCTTTGTATGCCATAGGCTTCCAGCTTTTGGTTCAGGGGGCCGTGTGAGACACGGTCTAAGACCTTGGCAAAGTCGAAGAAGATGACGTCTGAGATAAGGCCATTGTCTCTGGCCTCCGTCAGACTATCCATGAGAACAGGCGTACCAGTTTCGCATGACTGATTAGGAAGGAAGCCATTCCGGGCAGAGGAAAAACATTGGTTTTAAAGGAAGTGGGTAAGGATGGCACGCTTTCATAAGCGCTTCATTATCTTGCACGGAATGGTAGTAATGCTAATTGGCCGATAGCTAGCCGGAGAGTGCCGGTAGCCCATTTCAAATATGGGCGTAACCGTCGTCTCTTTCCATGCACCAGGAAGAATGCCAGTCTGGGGTGTCTGGTTAAATCGCTTATTAAAGGGTTCTGCCAGGCTAGCGGCTGCTCCTTTGGGAATTCTGGGGCGGATCTTGTCTGGACCCAATGAACTGTATGAATTCACCTTACGTAAAAGGCCTTCAACGTCCAGTACAGAAAACTCGGCGGTAACGAGTGGTTGCTGGAAGTTCTGCGGCTGAAGGATAGGGTGCCAGTCCGGCGGTGCGACGGTACATAGTGCCGTGTAGTAGTCGCTAAATAGCTCGGCCACAACAAGGGGGTCTAATGAAGTCTCCCCGTCGGGCAGTCGCAAAGAAAGAGCCGAAGGTTTATTCTTCCTTAGTCGTCGCATGTGCTTAAATAGAAAGTTTTTGTTCCCGCGAGCTTTCAGGAGAACCTTTTTTCGTACGCCTTTGGTTTGTTCACGGATTTCCCGTCTACACCCATGAATGCTAGCCGTAGAACGTGAGTTCCCGAGCTGTCGTGTTCGGGAAAATTATTTTCCTGGAATAAATCGTTTTAATGGCCTGGTAGCTGATGCAGAAATTGAAATCGTCGAAATCAGCGTCATGGCCTCATCTCTGTTTGTTTTAACTGACCATTAATTGAAAACCAATTTCTCGTAATTAATTCTCAAAAACTGGTATGGCTGCTGTTGCTGTGATCGATTGCGTGCGTGAACGTTGTCACAAGATTGTTGGGGTTAGTTTTAATGTACTTTTCCATTTTTGTCATTTGTTTTTTATTTCACTTCCAGCTGTTTATTTTTTATTTGTAGGAAATGGATTATATTGCCATTTCCAAGGTAATGTTTGAGAATCGCGAATTTCGCACTTTCTCACACTTTCAGGAGTGTCTTCAGTGGTACATGGATGAGGTAAGCGTTAGTTATGTTCGTGGAATGAGCCGTAGGTCGAAAACTGCCTTGAAGTACGATAGGGTGAGATGACGTGGTTTCCTGAAAACCGCGCAGATTTATTACCGTTGTACGAAGTACAAAAGACGTAGGAGTGTATGCAGGGGTCTGCGACGTTTCTAGTGGGTTAACTGTTAGTTTCAACGAACCAGTTCTCGCGACACATTGCAGATCACGATTTCATGTGGTCCGACGAGATGCGTGTCTGGTTGCGAGCTTTTTCGAGTTGGAGCACAACCACCCTCTCAATCGTCTGCTATATGAGTCCCATCCCTGGAATCGTGGACTCACCGTCGGTGAGTTAAACGAGTGCAGGGGTCTGTTCCAGTACAATACACCAACTGCCGACATTAGTCAGTATGCAGCGGATGTTTACGGAAAGTTTATCACAACCGCTGACGTTTGAAGCATCCGCCGCAAATAAAAACCTGCGATGTCAAATGAGTTTGTTACGTAAGATTGACCACTGTATGTTAGAGAACCTTGATGAGGTGCTGTCGGCGATTAGTGCTATAGGTATGGTGCGCACTCTGATGGATGAAGGCAACCGATATACGCATATCTGCTTCGCCCTATCGAATGCACGTTGATCTATTCCGACTTTTTCCACATGTTGTGGATGTGGTTGCAACTCACGAGACAAACAGGCACAAGTATG
>LUCH01005699.1:3246-36414 GCA_013368495.1 Paragonimus heterotremus | reverse complement strand
GGACCGATCGAGTACGACGGTCAATGACGCTTCTGCAAGTGAACCCTCAACTTCCGTCGTACGATCAACATCCTCAGAGGGGAGGTGTTAGGGCCATAGTAAACCTGACCCGTAGAATACGATTCTGCTGTCAGAAATCAAATAACCTAAGCCGTTACTGAGATATGCGTCGGCGTGGAATTCAAATGTTTCTCTGCGCGCTCACGCCATCGCAAGGTCAACGATTTTCTATAAATACAGACCAGTTTCTCATGTAAATTCGCAAAGCGTCTAGTGGCTAAATACGTTGCTATCCGGAGTCTCCTTTGCCCGTGTTCTCATTGACTCTTGTCGTTCGCAGTTCGGAGTGACCAATCGGAAGGGGTTTCTATTCGCCTTATTCGTTCATCGTTGCTCATAGCAGTTATTCGCGTTCGTGTTTAGTAGGATTTAGTTATAACAAGAGTACTGCGTTTTTCGTGGTGTTCTGAATCATTGTCATTGAATAACTCGTCGAATCGAGAGCGAGACATTGTGGGGGAGTTCTCACAAGAACCAAAGAGCAAGGAACTGGCTTCGTGGTAGTATTCAGCAGCCTTCTGCTGGTTAACATTTGTCGGACCACGATATTATGAGGGAACTCATAAGATAGGCTTTCGTGACAATCCAAAATGCGCTGATTGATGCTGCTGTGCATATGTGACTCTTCATGGACGTTTATTAACATCATACGACAACAAACAGGCCTACTGGGTGCATATTGCCAATGCTCCGTATGAAACTAATGTCGATGGGCGGTTACATAAATGTGGATAGGGATTGAGGGCGTGCAGTGCATAGGGACGCGTCTGTTCAAAATAACCGGCATGCTATTTAGACTTCCGTTTCCGTTCGCAGCATGCAGATTATTTGGCGTACTAATCATAACTATTGTTTGTACCGTGGTCACTCATTTGTTTGTTACACGAACGATCCAGTGTATCACAGATAGCCGTTTTAGGTACAGTGCCAGTGAGTACATTGTCAACGGGCACACTGTCAACGAGTATGTCGTTATACAGCATACCACGTAGTTTTTGCAGTTACGTCAAAAATGATATGTGAATGTCCTCTGTTTCGATTCGTCTGTCATACACGTCAACTACAAACGGTCCAATTGCAATAGGCTCAAGTAAGCTACTGAGCACAGACTAGAATGTGAACGTTTCCGTATTCATTGGTAACAGACCAACCAGCTTAGACTGAAGTCCCATAGATGCCACACGTTGTACCCAGTTGTGATCAACAGCGTTTACTGTGCCTCACACCAATTCCAAGACAGCGTAGTTACTCGGTTAAATGTCAAATATCGGTAAATTCCTGGCATCGATAGCAACGTTCGCGTATTACTAAGCAATCCCCGCCAGTCTCCCTTCCAAAATTCTTAGGAGCCGGTTGGCGTGCAATTTTGGAATGTAGTTAGAAATGGCACAGCGCTGAAGGCGGTTAACCACGCTGTTTGGAGAATCAGCTTTATGGCCCGGTACATCAGATCCTGTTGGGCCGTCCGATATATCCGAAATTACTCACTGCATTATTAAGGAAACATAAACTGCCCTCAGTTTACTATTGTAAAAAATCACAGCGTACAAACACAGCTGCATCTAGCAAATAAAGGCAAAGGTCGACATCCGTAAGGCATTCTTAAACGTTACGACTTAAATCGGCAGTTGAACATAGTGCATTTCCAAATTTAGTGAGGCCACTTTCTTGTTAACATGGTGCCCATTAAACATTTATAGCTGTGATAAATATGAAGACAGCAACAAACACAGATAACGGAAGGTAAGTTTCAGTACAGGGTTGACATGATTTACTGAAAGCTATTAGAGTTCAGCTAAACAAAAAAGCCTATGCACAATAAGTAACTTCTGAACTTTAGCGAAATTCAATTGTATTATTTGCTGGAAGCTTCGTATAAACCAAAATAATTATTGACTAATTCCCAAGTTCCCACACCACTTAGGCGCTCGCGTTTAGAAGCCAAGATTCTAGACAACCACACAGCGAGGTTCAAATTGATACTTCATGTGCACTTCTGCCTGGTATTGTTCGTTTAACTGACGCTTCTGGCATGGATTTTTGCTTGCCATTTTTCACCCGTTGGCTCGATTTCGCTGGATAGTTGCTCACTTGGTTGACTGCGTTGTTCGTGATCCATCCTTTGTGACCTTTGACAATATTTCACGGCCGCGTCGAGATATTCTACTGAGTGCCGGAATAATCTCGTCGGCAACTTGGTCATCCATCACATGTATATCTAAATTATAATTGCTGGAACAGAAAAATCTACACTTTACTAACATGTTATTAGTCAAGAATAACAATCCTAATAGAATCCCGGAGCAACTGAATATCGTATCTTATTAGTAAACTCATTGGCACCGGCAAGGAAATGTTGGAAACTCCAAATGAGTGAGTCGAATGATGTAAGGTGTACAGTCTGAAAGTCTGAGTGAACAAAAATTGTGAACAGCGGATTAAATTGAGAGATGTCAACAGGATCCAAGTGGTCTGTATGGGCTTCGTAATGAACAAAGAAAATGTTGTATATTTCGTGACGTTAGTTCTTCCTATTTTCTATCGTAAAACTCACAGTTACACGATATATGGGTATATACATATATTTATCTAACATCGTGGCGGAAGTTGGACTAGCTACCTGAGCGAACCTGGTTCAGAAACTACTCAACATTATCTTAATTCTTGTGAAAACTAGAAAATTTCAGTGGGTAAGCAATTTTAGTAGAATGCTAAATTCAATGGCATACTCAACAGATAACGCAGAAGATAGGAACTTTAATTGCTGTGACTCAGAAGAAGCAAACTTGTGGCAGCCCTCACTGTGACTGCGAGCAATGAATCAGAAAATCGGATGTCTAGGGAAAATTCAGTCAAAGTCGGTTATGAAACAAAGGTTGAAGTGTCTGAAAAACACCCTATACTTTGTTGAGGGGATGCATTTATTTAGGAAGGTAGCATGAAGTAGACCAATTACCAGGAGATTATTCCATAAAGTACAGTGATACAATGTGGCCTAACTTAACACACTGTGGTTGTAACCCTAGACAAGGAACAGATTCATATAAATTTTGCTTCGTTTCAGCAGGTTGTTCAACGTCATGGCCACAGCGGATCGTATGCTATTGTGGGCGAGATATTCAACTGTTTGTTCAGTTAGTGTCATTGGTGTTCGTAGCAAAAGTACTTGATATAAAGGGACTGCTAGTTAATTTTGCTGCACAGATTATGTGAGTTGAGGCAAGTGATGAACACACTAAATGCAAATAACCACAATCAGTTCAGTTCAGTTCATAGGACGTGGCGGCTAGTGTAGTGACCGGCGATCGTGTGGCTTCTCTAAGGATCCCGGCTGCAACCGTGTTTTCCTGCTTGTTTGTTCTGTACGCATGATTCTGTGTACGCCTGCCATAGGAGGCCTGATACGAACTCAGTGCCACTTTATTCAGTCGTGCAGCTAATTACAAGCATCGAATGCTTGCCCCTTTCTTAACGACTCATCTGTTATTTCATTCTGTTCGTGCGTTGTTTAACGCACCCGAAGTTTTCACGCACTTTTCGTTTGATGCTCTTTTGAGCGCCGTCGAGTGGGCTGTAGCCCATCTCGCGCTTCTTTTTTGTTTCCTCTTGGTTGCTGCCCTTGGTCCCAGACTAGGTTAGAGTTAACTACTTATCATATTTACAAACACTGCTGGAAATATACGGTTTGTTTCCGAACCTAATTGCGTTCTCTAGTTCGATGCCTGTTGGGACTAGGTTAAGATTGCTCTTCAGGAAAAGCGTGTTGAGCTGTTAGTGGACGAGGGTCTAGCGCATACTCACTTTTCCACTACAAATTTAATACGCCTTTCCTGAAGAGCAATCGTAACGTAGTCCCAACAGGCATCGAACTAGAGAACGCGGTAAGGTATGGAAACAAACCGTATATTTCCAGCATTATTTGGAAATATGATAAGTAGTTAGTTCTAGCCTAGTCTGGGACCAACGGCAGCAACCAAGAGGAAAAGAAGAGAAGCGCGAGATGGGCTACAGCCCACTCGGTGGCTCTCAATAGCGCGCCACGCGAAAAGTGCGTGGAACCTTCGAGTGCGTTAAACAACGCTCGAATAGGTTCGGGTTAAACGACCTTGAATAATGAAATAATAGACAAGTCGTTAAGAAAGAGGGCAAGCATTTGCTGCGTGCAATTAGTTGTACGACTGAAGAAAGTGGCACTGAGTTCGTATCAGGCCTCCTATTGCAGGCGTACACAGAATCATGCGTACAGAACAAACAAGCAGGAAAACACGGTTGCAGCCGGGATCCTTAGAGAAGCCACACGATCGCCGGTCACTACACTAGCAGTCTGGTAGTTCAGTTTCTTACGCTGGTAGGTGACAGCTTCCCGTGTTTATTTTCTACCGGTAGTTCGTTCTGTGCTTTTTGCAACTGATGCTGGTTAGTTGTTCGACCAATTGAATTCGGTCTAGTTCAGTTATACAGTGACACTAGTCTTTGTGAACCTTATGATGACCACGGAGCATTGTGTTTTCCAAAACGAACACTCGTCAAAATGTTGCTTTTACTCTGAATTCGCGTCAATTTTCTGCTCATTTAATTTTGGTTATTCAGTATTTCGTGTCACTTTTTTACTTGTTCGCACGAACACTGCCTCCGGAGTATAAGTAATCGTGTTGACTGTTAGTATATCCATATTTGGTGGGTTTACAAACTGAGATTGTCATTACTCCCGTCTGTTTTCGACAGTTATTACAGTTCACTAGTGTGTGTACCAGCGAACCTGTTTCACGGAATGTGTACGGTTGTTCAGAAGGGTTGCATTGTTAGTGGACGCCTATCATTCCCATAGATACAACGTTTACTGACTTGGCAAACGGTATCATCAAACTACAGGTTGTCAGGTGTTTTCAAGACAGTTCAGATTAAAGACTACTGATCAGGAACATAGGTTCAATTTTGCAAGGGTCACACTGCATGTAGTAACATGCATTCTGTTTGTCCGCTCTACTTACTCAGTGGTTATAACTGTTGATTCTAAATACAAGTAACCGACTTCCGTTAAATCATACCCCTGAGTATCGTGAACTTTCTTATCACAACGTACTTTGCATTTGTTCACCCTCGTGGCACTGACAATCTACTGAGGTGCTCATACGTGACCATTTCATGACCACGATTAAAGTAGACCACTAAATCTGTAACATTCTTAAGCTGAAATGAGAAGTTGTGAAGATGACTGTTTACCATCCACGATTTATTTGGGAAATTTCGGTTAGGGGTAACCAACTCACTAAGCAGCTGAAATCTTAGGTAAACACTATGATCTCCCGAACCTACAATATCACTTTGAACGTCTGTAAGATATCAAAACAATTTTATCACACTTAAAGTAGAATACAAGTTTATTGTGGTTGAGACGATCGCTAAGTTAGGAAGAGCAATCAGCTGATGGTCACCCATATCAGCGTAAACACATTACAATGGTTGGTCACATTGTGCGAGGGTGCTGGCAAACAAGTGCCCACTCACGAACGAAACTCACAGTTCCCGATCTCTAAACAGTTGCCCGAATGTGGAGACAGAATAAACGACCCTGAAACTATCATCAGGTCAAAAACAAACACAAACAAACTTACTCTGCATTACACGGAAAAGCTCTTAAGTTGACAAATTTTTTCATTTCGTTCCTATTTCACAGCCAGGTTGTGTTAGCGTGAGAGGTGCCCGCACGCATGGATCACAAAAAAATGGGCAAGTTTAGCTGAACATGATAATTTAAACCAGAGGTCAAATGTCCATTGTTTCCGGGGTATGATTGCATCTCTAAACTTTGTCTGACTTTTGTGTTCTGTCGTTTGTTCCCATACATTTCTAGAATCAAATATCTGCTAAACTTTTTGCAAAAGGACGACAGGGCTACCATCAAGATTAGCATATGTTGCTTTCATTACTCCTAATAACCATTACTTGGGCGGAACGGTGTAAAATATGAATGGTTACAGGGAGCGGTGACGATGGAGCGAGTAGTGCTTATAAACAACGTAAAAACGTCTGCGAAGGATCTGTAGTAGTCAAGAACGAGTTACCGAATAGCCTTAGTAAATACAAGCGTACATCATTAGGCTAGTGATAAGCTAGGTAAGATAGTGCCCACGTACGAAGATCCTTTTCCGTACGAGGCCAGACGTATCTGTCGGAAACAAGTTTGACCATGGCCCGGATGCCAGGGTGGGCAATGTTATGCAGCATGTCGAACACGCGACGTCGTAGGGTTAATGGTACGATTGGACAGGGGTGTCCAGCAGAAGTATCGCATAAATTCGTTCCAGGTGCTGTCGGTAATGGAAGGTCCGTGAGGCGCAATGACGAATGATGGCAATAAGCGCGGACACTAATCTCCGTACGTTGCGTGTCGGCCATAGCTGACAGGTTGATGATGTCGTGCTGATACGCGTGGCAGAGCATCGGCCAAAACCTTCTCACTGTCAGGGACGTGTCGTACGTCTGTCGAAAATTGCGAAAAAGGAATTCAAATGGCGCACTTCGCGGGGTGAATGGCAATCGGACCGATTACGGAGGCCATCTACCAACGGTTTGTGATCGGTGAAAATCACAAACTGGCGACCTTCCATGGCATATCGAAAGTGATGAACGGCCGAGCAGATACCTAGTAACTCACGACCGAACGTGCTGTACCTAGTTTCCACTGGTAATAAGCGTCAGGAGAAAAATGAAAGCGGTCTCCAGATTCCATCGACAAACTGTTGGAGTAGGGCACCAACAGCTGTATCCGATAAGTCTACGGCAATACTAGTGGTGAAGTTTGCATCGAAGTGGTGCAGCATCAATGTAGCGGCTAGCGCGTCTCTGGTGCGGTTGAAGGAGTTGACAGCTGCTTCTGACAACTCGACTTTGCCGTTGGAATGGCTACGGATTAAGTCGGTCAGCGTTTGCATAAGGTGAGCGCAATGCGGGATGAAACGGCGGTGATAGTTAACCATGCGGTTAAAACGACGGATAACAGCGAGCGTTGTAGGGCGGGGAAAGTCACGAATCATCTGTACCCTGTCGGTCAGCGCCCGAATGCTGTGCTGATCAGTATGGTGCCTCAAGAACTCAACTTCTGATTGGCCAAAAACATAGTTATCTGCGTTGACAGTGATGCTGCAAATAGTTCGAACAGCAATCGCAGATGGTTCTGGTACTCTTCTACGCAGGAGCTTGCCAATAATAGTTCGCTGATATAGGGGTGGACGAAGTCGAAGCCTCTTGTGACATCGCTATTAAATCACTGAAACGTTTTGTACAATTATGCTGGAAAAATAGCTAATCGGGGTGCTAATTTCTCACAGAATGAAACCAGCAATACACTCATTCATTTTCAGTTTGTAAAAACAGTGAGAGGCAGAACTACAGAGCACTTTGCCCGGATACTCATGGTTCAACATATTTTGTTCGTTTGAATTATTTTGGTCAAGCGCAACTGCTTAGGAAGAGTGAAGCTGAAGATTCCGTAAGAATTCCCTTGCCTTTTTAAACGTAGAGTGATATATATATATATATATATATATATATATAAACTGATAAGACTTAGTACCGCATGCCGTGAGAAAAATAGGTCTGCTTAAGATGACTAGGTTTGTGTTGAACGTAACGTCAGACTTGCCAGCTTCCTCGTTTACTGTCCGTAATAAATCAAGAGAAATCCACAGTAGAATAACCAGCACTTCATAGGCTGTCACCTTTGCTTCAGGCAAGTCGTTAAATCTATTTATTTGAAGTATTTAGAAAAGGCATTGAGTGGTGAACGATTTATTGTGACGTTTCAAATCTGCACTAGGATCCGTAATTATATATATATATATAAAGTGTTAAAAAAGAGGGCAAACACTTTCTACCCGTCCCACCATAGCGCGGTCGTTGCACAAGTATGTCACTGAACGAACTGTTGAGTATTTCCGAAAACTGTACCCTTCATTCTAACAGGCCACTAGGATGACAAAATATTTAGCAAAATTAGCTGTTAGTTTTATACACATGTGAACCTGTGATGTGGTGAAGCTTCCCACTGATAATCCGTGGTTCTAGTATTGAATAATTTCAGACTCTGCTCGCCAGGGTTTATGTGGTCCAAATGTGGTATTGTTCACCAGCATTTGTTCAGCAGCCAACACATCGGCGTCAGTTGGTCAGAATGAACGATAAAAAAATTTCAGAAAATATATTTCTATGCAATAGCATGTTTCTGTTTATAGTTTTGTTAGAATGTTTGCTAAGTCATTCCCGAGATAAGTTAGTTTCAAATCTAGAGTGAATGTATTATGGACTGTATTGAGTTTCCAAATTCGCTTTATGGTGTGACTGAAAGTCACTACGATAGGAACAGCAAGGACGTACACATCCACCGTGTGTGGGTCGATGAGTGTTAGCTTGCATTCTAACGAGGTGTGCAACATACTACCGTTGAGCCTGAATAGACACTCCTTCAGCCATGGCGCACACAAATTAGTTCAGTTGTTGCGCGTGGTTTAGGGCTCAGGACAAGATGGGTCGCTGCGACAGGATGTCCACTGTACAGTGGTAAGTCAAACGAGAACAGTGGCGGGTGAGTTACAATGAGTTTCGATGGGCAACAATCCTGGAGACAGGGCCATGACCGTACTAACGAGGTGCCCAATGCAGAGGGACCATTTGGGAGACTATCGTGTCTTATACATATAATGTATTCCCTGTTTTAGAAAATCACCACTAAGGAAAGCGGAAATAAACCTTATTAGAGAACAGACGTTTTAACTGGGCTCACTATCCTGCTAGTATTTGAGAAAAGATTGATTCAGGGATAACGGAGCAAGTGGACAACCCTGTGTATATCCTCAAGAATTGAAACATTTTCGTACAGTTGTTCAGACTATCTAAGAAAGTAACCTAAGCATTTTGCCCGCGTAAATTTAATAAGTCGCTATGCATTATTTCTTGTCCCCATAGTTTTTTAATCTACTCTCCGTGTGTCACACCATGTGGGAAAAACATTATTACGCGGTGATTATTATAATAGATTTTGTCGAGTTGTCTATGACGCTTGATTTTCGACAGGTCTTTCCCATCTAGTCCAGTGTTGATAGTTCTTAATCTGCTAACTTACAAGTAAACCTGTCCGGTAGAAGTTAGTGGTGAATTGTATAATTACACTTTAACTGCAATATCCTGGTCAACGTTTGAGGCCAACAAAAGCTCCGAGACGATCAAACAAAATGGGCATTATAAACAAGAAAATGAGGTGAAGCATTCAGATATGCTGATTTGGCCTTGCCAAATGTAGGGTTTGTGCCACGATGGACAACATAGCTTCTACTTGGGTATGAATTGAAATTCCCAATGTCGTGAGGAGTTGTACTGCTGGGATATCCAACAACTGGTTGTCAGTTGGCCAAACACCTGAGTTATCATCCAAACTAGTAAACTCTTGAACATACGACGATGTTCGGTCACATATATGAAACCGGATGTTCATAAAGAAAGGGGACCGGGACGGATTTATTATGTTTGAAGAAACTTGCACTTTTGGCTCTGAATGCAGTGAATGCCACCATAAAAAGACTGAATATCCACTGGCCACCCACACCGGCGAGCACATCCCACAGTAGTTAAGTACATGATGCTTGATAATCAGTGCACACTATTTCACACGGGGTCGGGAAACAGCTTCTTTTTAGCTGTGTTATCAGCTGAGCACGTTTGCTTGTCTTTCCGTGTTGACAAGTGATTTGTTTTGACAATGTGGTTGTCTGGTGAGTGGGACGGGCCTAAAATGTCCCCTGTTTGAACAGTAGTGGCAACCTAGTCGATATATATATTGTTAAAAAATTCGGACGTGGTTATTTTCATATTCTCTCTGTTTGTTTTTACTGCTTTGGCTGTTCTGTCGCAACCGGGTAGTATATGTGCGTAGTTACAGACTGCAAGGAGTACTATGGCAAGCGACATTGAACAGTTTGTTTTCCTTACGCGGTCTAAATGTTTGAAGGGAACCATTTGTTTGAAATGAGGGAATGGACGAAGCATTGCCATATGTTCTCTCTTTGGAGCGGGAATGGCTTTTTTTATCATTTCAAACTAACTGTTTGACATCTCTACCCCTCAGCCTGCCTAATTTGGTCATATACTTGATCCGATATGTTAAGTTTCGGAATTCTGCCAATTTTTTTGGTGTTTAAATATGTTCAACTATTGCATTTAACACAATGGGGGTCACGTGTATTATGTTCTGTAGGTTGCTATAATCTGGGGATTGGCCATTTTATGAAGGTGATTGTTTAAGGTAGCTTGTGAAGAAAACTGGTCGCACTTAGCATTTAGATAACTGGAACATCTCGAGAAAGATTGAGCGGATTAAATCTAATTCTCATAATAAGTTCGGTGCAAATCCAAGCGAATACACTCGTCCGATTTTCGATTAAATATCATGCTGTTAGAGTAGTTATGTTGCTCTTTCCGGCCAAATACAGTTAAACTCCTGCGATAGTTAAATTCTCATTTGTTTTTATCTTTCCATTAGGATTACACTTTACTCACCCATTCAAAATCGAATGAACACTATTAAACTGAGCTATTTTCTTGATACTTCTGCAATAGCGCTCTTTCGCTACAAGCGACACTGTGCATTGCGAGTGTAACACATGGAAGCCAGTCCTTTTAGTAAAGCCTCTAAGCATACAACAAGAAAGCTTTGAACAAACAATCCACCAGAAATGGGTCACTCTCAGACAGCGGGGTAAAAGCTATTGCCCCACTAATGCCTTTCATTTTGAATTGGTCTGTTAGTTGACTGCATGTTATCACGGTACTTGAGTACTAACGACTGGAATGAGTGCATGTTAAACACTATATTTGGACTGTCAATTTGGTCAAAATTTCAAAACTGTTATAGGTTCACGTTCTGTTACTTGATAACGTCTGGCTTCATGCAAAAGAATGAAGGATATTGTAATACTCGGAGTTAGGGACTTCGAATAGCCCTAGAAATCGTACTCGGATTGGAACCTCCCACGCAAGTAATAAGGAGAAGACCTCGTACTAGTTGCAGTAAGCAGTTCATATTCATGAGACAAGAAGCCGAATTTATGGATGTACAACAGTATTAAAGAAATCGTAGTCACTCATTGGTTGATCGTATTAGCACATACAAAGTCACAAACTGAATGTTAATTGGTGTAATAGGGAACAAAGAAATAGGCGAATCACAGAATATGTAACATTGAGACTGTTCGTCCAATCCTGGTGTAGTATCTTCAACGCGACGTTTGGATTGGTTCCTTGTTAGAACTCTTATTGTGTCGGGGTTTGGATAAGCGGTGAATCGAGTAGAATTTCATCACAGATATGCAGAAGCCAGTCTAATTTTCGGCTGCCTCGGAACTGCTGTAGGATTCCAGCCACTCAAGCAAGTAATTATCAATTCCTTCGACGTTACATGTCGGAAAATTTGTATCGGGCATGGTTTTCTAGAAGCCCACATAAAACTATTGGTCATTCTCCATAAAAACGTTTTGCGTACATTAAAAGCTTAGTGCTTTGTGAAAAAGGCCATGACGTCAGTCAAGACTTCTACGTTAGTGTACTGCTTTGTACATAGTGGAATTTTCTTTTCTGCCGAATTAGCTTGTGATGCCGAGGATTTGGAAATTGCTGGTTTGTCAGGTGATCACAGCTTTTGATTTGATATCGTCAATGAAATGAAAGGGTTTGCAATAATTGATGAAGATACACTAATCACTAGGGGGTTACGGGGTGACTTGAGTCTGTCATTATTCGGAATCTGACTATCATTGTATCAACGGGATGAATCATTAGTCAGCTTAGAAATTATGTATTTAAGAAACCATTTCTTACAGTCGGTCACAGAATGTCACGTAAGAGCGTGCTATTCAGATTCTATGGACCTTATAGATGGAAGCATCAAAGTGGTCCACCAAAAATTCAATACGAAAACAAGTCATCACATTCACATCGTGCGAAAGCATACATTTTGTATGATATAGCCTACAATCTAGTGTACGGTTCTGACAACCTCGCGATTTTCGGCTACGGTTTCTGCGAGAATTATGTATTTAGGTTCAAAATACCATCCATCATTCGAATACACACACAGAGCCTACCAGTTTAACTACCGTTCATACAATTAAATAGTAAAGGCTGGTTCAGTACCAAATTTGTGGATATTCTCCGTCAATTTTTACGCGCACGCAATCGATAGTAATGTTGCTTTAAAATAAACAGTAAAAATCTGGAATGAATAAAACTTTCAGGTATAGCATTTACAATAACATATCGTGAGATACCTGGAGATGTTTGTTGCATGGGCTTGTATCTGACAGCTGATTCAGACGTATACGGTTTCTCCGTCTATTACGTGACAACAGCACGAATGAAGAGCTTGCCAAACATACATAGGAATAGAACATTTCTGCGCCAAATGTTTTTGATACATAGTTCGGTTCACAATAAAGTTGTTCACCGGTTTACAAATATGTTGGACGCCATTCAGAAATAGTCATTCCCACCTGTCTAAATGATCCTTTCAAACTACGAGAGACAATAGAACACGTGTTGTTGATTTCACAAAACGAGTTTTCCGCTGTGTTTGCTCTTGCGAATGCTGTCCTTCAGCGAGTTTGTACTCAATTTCGTGTCTAGCTAGAAATGCTATCTAGGTATTCCACTTGAATACTTTACGTGTTTCATAGTACAATGTTCAGAAGACGTTATATCTACCTCCGAAAGACCCACACAGATAATTAGACAACCGTGGATGTCGGCAGTCTACCAGACCGTTAGACAACAAATCTCGAAAAATGTCGTCAGAACTGTGTTCTGCAAACAGTAGGTTGGTAATATCTTAGGAAGTGCTTATATTGATCATTCTGGCATTTTTTAAACCCACTTTAACTTTGTTCTCCAGAACCTACGTCACATAACGGTTGTTTAGTTCTTTCTGTGTACTTCGAAGTTGTTCTTCACAGCGTGTTGCTAATCGTAAAAGCACACGAAGTGATCAACATCTTTCGGTGTACAGTTCAACTCCAAATGCACGAAAATTGTTTTTATTAAACCCTTTTCTCACAGAAGCTCGCATCGTTACATTCCCGGTAGATTGCAATTAAAATAGTCGATCTTGAAGGTACGTTAGTAAAAAATATTTCCTGAGGCTGAAAACAACATAGACCAGAGCGAGAAGCCCACTCAAACGGTTCTAAAGAAAGATATGATTCTACTTTTTCATTTGAAAAGGATCAGCTAGTGAATGATATCAAGCAGTTGTGCTTGACGCAAACGACTGGAGGATCAGTTCTTCTTAATGGAAAACGCAGTTTGTCTAATTAACCTTGACTTTCATTTTACGATCAGACTGAAGTTTACATAGACAGAACAGATCGACAACTCCCACTCACGACCAACAGAACACGTCTGGAAATGGTTGAAACAACGGTCGACTTAGCATTTTCAAGCTGGTGAACCACTTGCTGAAAACCACACATCTTCGACTGCTAAACGTCTCATGACAACAAGCCACCAAGTTGACCCACTAAGCTCTCTCAAAATATGAGAACTCACCCGAGGTGGTTGGAACGTTCAATATTGCGGCTTACTCTTAATATTCTTCCTTCACAATATACCAAGCATTCTTTATCAACTTCACAAAGGTTTTAACCAGGATACAGCAAAGTTAATCTAAACGAGTTCAAATACAGAACGAGAAAGTAACTTGTATGTTCTCAATACAATGACACTCGGCGTAACGGATTAATCACAAGAGACTAACTGTTTTTGCTTTCTAACTTAATTACAGTTTGTCCTGTTCATGTAAAGCGGCACCTCACAGCAATGTTTCGCTTACACGGAACTCTATATTCGACGCCTAGAATGAAATCCTTTTCGTTTTTTGTCAAAATTCAAACTTAAAACTGTTCGTTCCCTTCAGAATTTTGAACAAAACAGTCAGAAAACGAAAACTGGTAGGTGCAAGCATTTCGTATTGACTCATCAGTAACAAATTTACAATAACATGAAACGGTTTTTTTATACCGAACAGATAGGGGATAGGGTAACTGGTCAATCGGTGGCTTATGAATGTCCCACTACACTACTCGACTCTTCCCTCGAATTAGTGACCTTTCCTAATCCACCGATTGACTATCCACCCTACCCCTATCTGTTCGATATAATGAAACCGTTTCATGTTACTGTGAGTTTGGTACTGACGAGTCAATACGAAATGTTTGCATCTATAGAATTTCGTTTTCTGACTATTTTGTTCAAAATTCAAACTGCATTTTTCTGCCTAAATATTGCAATTCAAAACAACGATCTTTCAACCTTAACGTTTCATTATGAAACGCCCTAGCTCAACTGGTTGACAACTGTGCTAATTCAGACCTATTTTCACGCCAGAACTCATCAGAACGACGTTCTGCTTACTCAGTCAGGCAGTACAGTCCTAGAGGAATTGATTACAAGACCGCACCTAGGAGCTCGGCATTTCATAAGGTAGGTTGGGGATCCCATGGCACGCATATCTTCATCTACCGGCTCAGATTAACTAATGGGTGTGGAATACAGTAATGAGGAACTCAGTGTCACATGTTCGCCGCAGATGGCGAATCCTACTTCTTATGTTTAGAGGCAATACATTGAGCTCTGCATCATCGACTGTGTAATTGTCGTTTATCGTGAATGGAAGGACTTGGCAATTTAACGTGACTATGCTTCTAAAACCTCTTGGGTATTTAGATCATGACATTGGAATTTATACCAATTATAATGATATCACTCACGTTAAAGATTGTGACGGCTGTGCTGTTTACGATGAGAAGTGGAGACGTGCTTGAGTTTACACGGATCAACTAGACATCATTGCTGTGGTGTACCAATCCTGGTTAGGTTCACATAAGTGTGAACTTGTCGAGCACCATTGGTTTCCCCTCCTGTCGTCTCCGGACTTGTTAGAGTTCTTTGTTCATATACATGCGAAGACGTACCACCTGTTCTGCCTATCTACTGCGTTTTTGCGTGTCCCAAATTGCATTTTCTGACCCGGTCATTACTTCGTTATATGACAACTTGTTCGCTGATTGACTGTTGACTAGTTCTTCTCAGATGGACGATTAAACCTTGCGCTTTGTGGTATATAGTTGTATGCACGTCTTCAGACGATGAATTTTGTCTTGAACAGTTTCACTGTGTTGAGCCGTAACAGGTTGTCGCTTATTGTTACCTGGTTGTCCAGAGTAATTCACAGTTACGTGTACGGTTGTACACTTGTGACTTAGTTGAATCGGACTGCCGACATTTAAATACATGCAAACTTTGGACCGCTGTTTGTTTTGGTTGTGTGATGGGCTTGTTATTCTGTGAGTGACTCAATCTCTGGAAAACCACCCGGTACAAATCTAATGGATTAGTTTAGACCCAATTGTAAAAGTCAGGGTTTCGTGTGGATTTGAACCAGTGACAGGATCAGCATGCCTAAAAGCGGCAAGCGCCCCATTAGCTGTGATACGAAGCCACGCTAGGTTCGAATCCAGCTGAGGATCTGACATTTCACAGTTGGATATCATATAACTCGTCAAATCTGCCACACTACTCATTAGGTATACGAAGTCCAATGACGATGATAACAATAACAATGAATGCATAATAAGTATGCATCAACTGTGTTACTCGCAGAAGCATGTTAACTAGACAGTTTTATTGGAGTGTGATGAGATTCCGGTATTTCGATTAGCATCAGTACTGGTTGTTGAATAAAGATAACAGCTGAATGATTACAAACTTAAGGCGGGCCATTGAACGATTTGAGTATTAAACCTATACGATCAATTTCGAATTTATCACATGAGTAGTCTACAACTGATTGACCAAATAGTACCACAAATTCGACCATCAAACAAAGTGAATGGCAGGCATTAAACCGTTTGTACCAGCAAATCCACATGCACTGTGTCCGTCCGCCATAACCAGGTGCAAACAAATTTTAACTCAAAGTAGGTCGAACATTTTACTATGCGATTTTACTATTTAGGCGATATGCCGAACCCTACTTCATATTTGATAACATCGGCTAAATAAAAAATCATACAGCCATTACTAACAAACTGACGGACTAAAAAAATAAGTAGACAATAAAATCGTACTCGATGTTGCTATACTGTTGATTAATGAGGGAACCACCGAACAACAGAACACAGCTAAGAATGGGATCAGATTCTTGTTAACTTTGATTACAAATACAAAAGCGAATAATGCATGGGAAATGTACCGGGTGGAAATAATCTGTGGATTCTTGATTGGACTACAAAATAAATAACAAAGGTTAAACAAAGCAGTTCAACAGGTAGATAGAAAACTACTCAACGTCTAATGACGAACTATATATACGTATCTGTATATATACATGTAACAACTCTTTCTGGGAGAGACAGAGAGAGTGTCAACAGGACTGAGGTGGGTTGTTTCAAACCGGGCACTTACGGTGTGTATTTAATTAAACCTGAAGCATCTTACGGACAGGAATGAGTCAGTCAGAAGCTCAGTATTCGACGGTTTCCTGTTTCTTTCTAGCAGTTTTTATTGGGGATAGAGCCTCCTAAAATGGACTATGTGTAGTTACGTATATCCTAAGGAGGACCTTCACAGTTAATTTGGCGGAGTAACCCGTGCGTCCTCTTTCGAGCTTGACATTAACAGTCACATTCTAAGATTTGTCATCACTGGCGCTCTGATTCAATTCAATAGGCAGTGATGATAAACGTCTATATTGGGTGTTCATGGGTTAAAAACAATCATAATTCCTCGACATTATGAACAAAATAGTTGAAAGACAAACGTCAGTAGATGCCGGTAGTTCGTATTGACACATCAGTACCAAATAAAAGATAACGCAAAGATCTTCAATTCAACCACAAGGAGGTGAGCATGAAGTAATGTGATTTGGATGATGCTCACTACAGATTAGGCTCGCGGAAGTATAAATGCCTTTAAACACACAACACTAGTTTGAACCGGTTCACGATGACATCGTCAGCAAATGTGAAGTACTGTGGGTTGTGATGGCATACCAAGATGTTCAGGGCTAATGTCGGCTCCGTTGTGTGGCCAGTTGATGGGACCTGTCATCCGACCAATGAAGCTGGGGGCATATGTCTTCTGTAGCTGCAGTAATAGGTTTTGGGATTCGTTTGTGAAGCCCTTTAGGTACAGGTCCTGTCGTTCCTGAGATCAATAGTACAACGGTTATGGATTTGAACCTCCTCCGCAGTTACATAAAAATTGTTATATGTTGTGATCTGGTACTAACAGGTTAGTCACCCATGAATGAACACAAAAATATTGTGTGTGGCTGGCCTCGGGTTCACGATTCAACATTGTTGTAAGTCTGTTTAAAAGACGACATAATTCACTGGTTTGTCAACGCTTTAGTCACCTTTAAAGGGAAGCTGAGGATATACTACTTTCATATAGATTGAAAATCACCCACAACTAACCGTAGCTTTTGCACTCTCATAGACTTCCAAGTCGGCCCCTTTCGAACAGCAGAAGCACTAGACTCGAGTTTCGCTCTCATTAGAGTTCGTCAGTAGTGCATATCATCGTCACTGCCGGGAGTTGAACCACGGACATGCTGTTCATGAGCAGGCAACCGTGTTTACCACTGCGCCATTGACCTCAGATTGTCATATGTGAACGCTCAACCAGTTGCACTTGTAGTAATAATCAGGTTGCCCGGTCGTCTCGAGAGGAGACACAGTCGCTGTCTGTTAACTCCAGTCGATAACCTCTCGACTAAGACTTCCGTCCATGTTGAAGTCACAAAAATCATTGATTTGTTGAACGGTATTTGATTATTGATGAGTAGTAGGTGTTTTTGGTTTTCATATAGATTGAACATCACTATTTATCATTCTTCATTCATTACTCACAAGCGAAAGTGGTTGAGCGTTCACATATGGCAATTCGGTCGTGCCTAACGATGATATGCACTACTGACGAGCTCTAATGAGAGCGAAAGTCGAGTCTAGTGGTTCTTTTCGAAGGGGGTCGATTGGAAAGTCTATGGGACTGTGACAGCTGCGATCAATTATGGGTGATTTCCAATCTATATACCACCACTTTTGGGCTACTGCTCGCTGTGACTTTTGATGAAACGTTTGGAGAATTCGATTAGTCTCAGCAACGTTATGAGCAATGCTAGTACTTGTGCAACGCAGTCGGATGTTTTTCTGTACAATGTAGTGAGTGTCATTTAAGTCGCATTGCACGTTGCTCACCTGTTCATTCATACTGCTCCCAAATTACTGTAAACATTAATTTGGAAACTTCTTTTTTATTTACTGTTTGCTGCAGCCAAATCGACGAAAAATTTATCGGTGTTTGTTCTTTAACCATTTTGTTCGTTGATAATTTGTTACCTTACACTCTGAAGTATCCCCAGGATACAGTATGATATATATGCGTTGTGCAAGAAATTCTAGTTGACAAGGAAATATGCAGCCATTCCCTCAAGCCTCTTTCTATATCTGTTCTTTTATAATCTCAATCTTATCCCGTCTTTATATTACTCGACTCGTTTTAAAAACATACAGTAAAATCCTATCAGTCCATCCCAGAGTGATTGAGAATATTCTAGTAGAAGTATCATCTGAAATCTTTGGTCCGACATGTTCTAACCTGCTCTTAGCCATGGTTGTCTGTTGATGGAGTTAAGGTATGGGTTGACGACGACAACTTGGCACAAAGTGGTTTGTTCTGGTTGGTTACAGTTATTAACTCAAACAGGTGAACAAACACCATATCCACGGTGTTCACTTTATATCACTTGGAAAAATGTGTTCCGGCTTTTAACTTAGAAATCTCCTCATGAAAATACACTTGGTTAGCAAGAAACCTCCTGACTAACCAACAGGTCTTACTGTTATCACAACACATTGGAACTGTGACATTCTGCTTATGTCAACTAGAGATACACTAGAAACAGTAGGTTATTTCCTTCGTACTGTTCCGTTTCAGTGGTGAACCTTGAAAGAGGCTGGTTGGAAAGTCTATGGGAATGCAAAGGCTGTGGTCAAATGTGAGTGACGTTCAACTAGCAACCAGTGAAGATCGGAACGAAACACGTTGTCTTGCAGAGGTTATATCTGAAGGTGTTCTTTCAAACAGGATAATACTGTAATAACATTAGGGCGTCACTCAAATCTGTTGATTCCCCACATTTATTGCCTTAATCATTACATACTCAAACTTACGAATCCAATATTTTAGACAGCCAGAAACCAACAGGGATACAACCACAAACTTCTCCTGTAACGTACTTTTCTGGGAAGTAAACACTACTATATTTTGACCTCCCTGTCGGAAAGCAGACATTAGGTTTCATTTGACAGTTATTAATGAAAACAAACAACACAAAATGATTTATCGTCAACATTTCATTTACCAACCTACTGAAAGAAGAAACTTACTGTAGGCATCTGAAATCAACAGTTTTGATACTGCTCACTGATGTGACCTGTCAATATTTGCCTGAAAAGAAACGTAAGACCTAATGTTTCAGTGATAATTTCAGAAACGTCATTTATTCTCTGTTATTACTTGACGACTGTCCGTCTTGTGAATATAGGCAGAGTTAACTTCTGTTTACCACACTGCACGGTTTGACTCGGTAGCTGCGGCACAGATCCTTCAAAACAATAGAAGCCACATTAGCTTGGTTTTGGGCAAACGTTCAATAACGGTGTCGCTCTTTTGCTCCTACAAAACAGTAGTCCTAAACACAGTCGGTACTTGGATTTATGTAGAATATTGACAGTAAATCTATCTGATTACATTTAATTGTGCTGACTTCCGTAAGTTTGGAAGTAGGCGTGATGAAACCATCAATTTCGTTTTATTCCTCCTTACATCACCACCACCACCAAAAACTCACTTCGAGGTGGACAACACATCTATTTATACTATTTGGACACTGACAAGACGAAAAACTATCATAAGTAGTACATAGATTGATGGTGGGCTGGCTAATAAGAGATCTGGTTCATGTGACTTAAACGGCACAGTTTCAACCGTCTGATGTTTTGGGTTTCGCCTGACATACGACTCTACTGCGATCGAGGATGGATGTAGTCGGAGTGTACAACAGCACACCGTGAACCAACAAGGTAATTTATTGATCGGCTCCCTGAAAAAGTAGAAACGATCTAGATTCAAATAGTTTTCTTAAAATTTGTTGATTGAACGTCCGTAAGTATTAATTGTAGCAAATATCATATCTGAATTATTTACGAATTATGTCTTTTTCTGTTAGTTTTAGAAGGACACTTTTCAGTCCATATTGAGATCAACATCACGCTAATACACCGGTATAACCCAACTGTGTAACGCGCTTTGTTGCGTTTAGTTTATGCAGTTATACATAGATGACACGTACACTATAACCGCTGTTCATCAATTTCATTACTGACACCAAAACTTTGATTTTGTTAGTTTGGTAGACAACACATTTTGACTTGTTTACACTTCAGACAACGGGCCAATAACTGTTCAGTTTGACCAACGCACAAATTATATCAACCGACAGTGACTATTTGCTGAAGGTTAGCTGAGATGAACACACTGGTACACTACCGCCTGTCTGAGCGAACGGGTGCCCTTCTAGAGAATCCGTTAGTAAGTCGGCTAATAATGAAAACGACACCAAAAGTAACTGACGTATGTTCTTCACAATGATTGTGTCAGTGTCGGTTTCTGAAAACACAGTCAAACAATCATTATCATTTGCGTTTTAGTCCAAACTTCCTCCGGAATATGATCCATGGAATCGATTGATAGATGACCTGCCAAATCTCTTTCAAAACATGACGATCCGTGAACGTATCAAACAGGTAAGCAAACTGACCACTTATTTTTGCGTGGATGGAATATACGGTACCTGATAGCTTCAAACTTATTGAGTGAACGTTCAAGCTACTAGTTAGAGGCGTTTTCAAATGTTTACAAATTTGCCTAATTATGGGTTTTATATTACACAAGGATGTGGCCAGATAGATCATATTTTATTTAATTTCATTTTCTAAACATCACGTTTGTTTGGTTTTGGAATTGGTTGACTCCCTTCAAAAGTGCATGCAGTGAAATCAAAGACCTGCGTAATGTAATGCTATGCCGCCTCACAGTTCGCACACTCAGAACGTTCGCACGCATGTGTCGTGTTTACAAGACTAGTGCACATACAAAGAGAGAGGATGAGGCTTGTAAAAACATTCAAGCAACTAATGTAAACAACGGCTTTATTAATCAAGCTATCAAAGTTGGTTAGGTGCATCCGGTATGACTGATCGTTTGGTCCTGACAACTGTTGTAAATTTAACATTGAGGTCTTCTGTACACAAAAACATTGGGTTATTGTGAGTGATCGATAGCTCTATGAAGAAACGGAAGATAAGTTCTGTTAAACGCACCGGACAAGGACAAAAGAACAGCCGTGCCGGTCCTGTACCAGTTTTGCAAGGGAAGATATATTCATACGAGAAAAGTGTACAGCTTACTGAAAGACATGCACAACTCATCAGAACAGAATCTTTGCAATACGGTGTAGGTAGCCTACGGTCAACGTGCCAAACAAAGATGACAGTGTAGTAACCGGTTTAACGAATCAATCCGACGAAGAGAAATTTATACGGAACTGATAATTCAAAATACAGAGAGTTGATGTCAGCTAGACTCCAGTGCATCGGTCAGTGTCACATCACCCCGTCTAATCAAGGAGCCAACATAAGCGAATCAAATGCACCACTGCAGATGTAGAATAATACGGCGACAAATGCGAAAGGAGCTGCAGCCCTGCCAGCTTACAATCCGAAGGGATGGACGCGGTTGTATGTTCGATACTTTTTATGGTCGGTCGTGATTCAACGTCCATTTTGCGAGTTCACGTCATTTAGTTTATGGATTTCATCACCGGCAACTACAGTGAATTCCTGCATGAATTGGTTGAGTAAGATGTTTTGATCAGTGTTTTGCGTATCTGATTCGAATTCCTGTCGAATGTTAGGCGGTGCCAATTTACCTTTAGTCAACGATATTTCCATTTTGGCTTGCTAATTCGAGAGATTCGAATGACGATCCGTGTTACGAAACTAGGACGACTAGCTAAGATTGACGTGATTGCTCTGGATAAGGAACCGACCAACTAGGTCACGCAGACTGTCTTTACTTTAAAGAATTCAAGCAATATCCACTTGTGAACCTCTGCCAAACCAGTGAATAGGATGCTTTGAACAGAGTACTGCAGTTCACCAATCATCGACGGCACGTTGCCAGAACTGGGTCAAGCCCGATTTTTCACAAAAGTAGACTTGTCTTCAGATCTAGAACAAACAGAGCAGGATAAACACTTCGCTCGCTGGACTGCAGTTTAAATACCTCTCAGGCATTTTCGTTAGCTATATATGCCTTTGGACCGAAAATGTCCAGCATAAGTTTTCAAGACCGTTTAATGCAGACGCTTGAAAAAGTGCACGGAGTCGGGTGTGTTGCAGACGATTTGTTGTTCGCTGGATTCCTTCGTATAAAATTGTATTGGTTAAGGAAATCTTCTGTTACGTGATAAACTGCACTTCCGAGGTAAAATACTGAGACATGTGTTAACTTCAAACAGACGAAAAATAGACTCGGGGAAGAGAAAGACCATGCTCAACATATTAGCTCCTGAGGATGTGAGAGCAGTATGAAGAGTGATTGGCATGACTAATTTTTTGTGTCGATTTCATCCAGACTTGTCCAGGATAATTTATACCATCTGCATGTTAACGATTATTAGAGTATCATGAAAGTGGGAAGAAGAACAGTAAGGAGCATTCGGTAAAAGTCAACAAGTTATTACCGGGGCTTTCATATTTAACTAGTTCAACTACTTCTGGTTACTCATTGGGATAATAGTGAAACTAGTAAGAATGGGAGGCCAATAAGTTAGCTGAGCAAAGACAGTTCATTCACACAGTGGAGCCAAGCTTAGGTTAAGAATGAAATAGTAACACTCATGTTTGTCACGGAACAGTTCAACACACAAGTTTGTTCAGAAAACAATATTTCGCACCCGCCACACCTATGTTTTCAACAGCGAAGAAGGCGTGATCTGATGTACTGAGAATCCTACAGAGAAGCCTGACCAAAATACACAACTAAGACGTCAAGCTTATTTGTCAGCTAAAGACGCAGCTGCACATAGCTGACATGCTGTCTTAAGCGTATGTAAAAGATACCTCTTCCGAACAGTTTCATCTCGACATTGTTATGGCTGTAGATTACATTATGGCGCAAACCATCCTAAATGCAGGCTATGAAGAAATAGCGGCGTAAGGTGCCATGTCAAAACCACTCGCTTACACCAGTAAAAACGAATGTCCACATTATGAGAGAAAGTTGCCTGAACAGCTGGCACTTCTTCTTATCGATCGTGACCCATTCACCCGAGAAAATATTCTACTATTCAAAATCGAAAAGGTTTCGATTCCAAGAAATTTCAGAAGAAGATATCGCGGCATGTCCACCTAACATATACAAGAATGAAAAGTTATGTTTGGAGAGCAAATGCACCGTTCTGTTGACTTAAGATTCCAAGTTTCGTAAAAGACCACCTACAAAGCTGTAAGAAGGGTGTCTGTATATTGTCTCGAAGCAAGCCAGAGAAAGAAAGTGGATGCATCAGGTCCCTCGAAGACTGATAGTTGGTGTGTGCATATATCGTTATACTCAACGGTAAACAACATTTTGTTGCAGTAGATAATTTTAGCAATTTCTATGAGATGGTATGACTGATCCGTATCATCTCCAGTGTAGCCGTTAATACATTTTGAGCCGAATTTACGCGGTATGGCCTGTTCCAGATTCTTTTCTCAGACAAATAACCACACTTTTGTGGAAGGAGATTCAAAACGGTCGTCCAGAATGGGGGATTTCTGCGTCGTGCAGGCATCTCGTTCTACGGACAGTCGAACTGCAAGGTCGAAGCAGCGGTCAGAAAGAGGAAACAGCCTATTGTGAGTTGCTCAGTTACCGGAAAGTGACCCGTATTTGATGCTATTCGAAAAACGAAATACTTTTAGTAAAACTCGGTTCTACAACTCAGAATATAAAATGTAGCAGAGAAGAACACGTGAACATCTACCGACGACAGAATAAATTCTAAAACTTCAATTGCCGAACGAAACCTACGTGTATGGTGATTTGAGAAAACGAAGTTTAAGTGAAAAAGAAAACCACGACATGGGAAAGTGCTCCCCACTGGATTTACAAGCGTGTGACAAAATATGGAAAAGTTGGTATTGAAAAACCCAAGGCGATGGACTGAATGACTGATGAGGAAGCACCAAAGTTATCGACCATATGAAGTGATAATCAGAGGAGAACTAACGAGGACGGACCAGGCGAGAAAAGGGAAAATGCAAAGAGAATACATTGGGTGAACCCCGTGGGTAACATTTGCAGGGAGCGACAACCAATCAATTGCGGCCACTCGAGCAAACTGACATATGTGCGAAGTGACCAATCAGGATGACATTCATGAGTAGTAATGGGTTTGACACAATAAACAACTGAGTAACACAAGTTGAGTAAGGGTAGTACGCGATATAACAAATAAACAACAATCACAGCCGAGCTAACGGACAATAAAATGTAGGATTCCGGACTAATTAAATTTCTTCATTTTGTTGTTGTTTCTATTCTATAAAACATTACATGGAAGCGGATCGAAACGGAAATCGCCTAATGCCAACAGTGTTGTTTTACTTTACTCTTATCATGGAGAACGATAAATTTTTAACAGCCTTGCACGTGACAATGGGAGCATAAAAGACCGGATAATCTGTGTTAGGTGCTTGGCAAGTGTTAGACGACTTGTAGCACTTTGTTTCTGTGCAATCAACTGTGGACCAAAAATCTCTAACCTCACTGGTACGCATCGATCTAGACAGGCGGTGTAAGGTATAATATGTGAGAGAAACATTCTGGTATCCTTCTCTAACAGACAGCAAAGTCAACGTCGTGCGAGATAAAACACAAAACTGAGAAAAACCTATTATAGATAACGTAATGTTTAGAAAACATTTTACCATTTACTTTGCATTTTACACCTCTGGATGATCCTGTTTATTTAGTACAATTATTTTCACTATTCCGTTTACCTTAGCATTCAATACTTTTGAAAAAGTGTGATTATCAACCATGTGTGAGCCATCATGCTGTTCACGAAAGAAACGGTACAGATTTCTTACTTTTCTACCGGAACGTGATTTGAAGGTGGATTTCAACCATAAAACCATTTCAATTAAGTTTTCTTTGTAGACACTGAGGTATCTGACGACGCTTTGACCGCTCTGGTTGAATACGAATGAATTTCATCTGCCTGACTTACACTTAAATGGACTATTTTCTTCCACAGTTACCCATTTTGGAAGATAGTTCACTGAACAGCCATGAGGAGCTCCGGCTGGCGCACAAAATACTCGCATTTGCTGCTTCTGCATACGTCTGGTTGTATGGCCAAGGTGGAGAGCCAGAGGTGAGTGATTTGCTCGCAAACAATTATTGGAATTTCTTGGATTCAGATTGGATACTGTTGTTCTCTGGTGATCATTTGGTGTTTTAACATCACAATATTCATCTGGAGTGCTAAACTGGCTGGTTTCAAGGTTATAACTTCTAAAATAACTCGCCTAATCAAAGAATTCGAGTAACCGTATGCTTTGTTGAAGCATTGCACCAAACAATCCGAGACTGACTAAACCAAGTGAAACTCAAGGGACATTTTAATACGTATGGTGCACAACGCACAGTGATTTAGTAAGCAACTCTGCTGACAGGAAACTAGTAAATATAAATTACCCACCACGTTTAGAATTGAAGTACAGCAAGTCATCAGCTCATTGTCGTATTGTACAATATCTTTGAAACTGAATCTGTTCTATGCGTTTTTGTCGAAATTGAGCAATAAATTACAGTCACTGAACTTTAGAAGTGTTTACCTCCAGATAAATAAGTGATTCAAGTCCTAAGATGTATTTGGTAGATTCATGGTCTATTGTGAGTTTATGTCTTGTTGGTCAGCTGTACGAAGATAGCAGTACGCTAATCAAGTTCGACGTACAGGATATCAGTGTCCGGTCAGATACTGGGAAACAGTGTTCTGTTCACCTTCCAAAGCCGCCATTACTTTCGACAAAATGTTGACTGTTTTCTACTTTATGTCTCTATCGGTTCATCAAAAGATCAGTGAAATTAGAAAAATCATCGCCTGCAGCCGTACCGTTTTAAAAATCCTCAGTGAGTTAATCCACCTGGCATCACCTTACCGTACATCTTTTCAGGCGTCTCTTTTCATAACATCTTCAAACGGAAGTTTTGGTGACCTTGTGCACGTGATGTAACAAAAACGCAAGGGCATTTGCCGGCGGAACAGTAGTATTTGGCTCATTGAAAGTACTGAATTATGATTAACTGTTCTCAGTAATCATCCAGCAGTTCGATCAATTTCTTTGTGAAATTCTCTAGTCTCCTAACGTCTTTCACTTCATCAGCTTGATAACAACACTGATAGGTTTGAACGTTTCAAAATCTCATTTGTAGCTCTTTCTGGGCGCAACACACTGGGTTCGTCGCAAAAGGCATCACATAAGTTTTCGCCTAGTTATGATACGACTATTAGACAGTAGTTTATTTCGTGTTTGACTCAAGAGGCCGAACAAATAAATTCAACATTGACACTGACCTCGTTTTACAGGGTAATCGTAGGATCCAAATTGTGACGCAAGACGTTTCCCGGATCCTGTATGACTAGTGGGTTAGAGACAACGTAACAGGAATTCCGGAGATACAAAACTCATCCATAAAGTTTTTCGAAGAAACGAAGAACAGACGTTTTCGGTTGCACATACCCACTTATTAAAACCTGTGTTTTGGCTAGTAGTGTATATTGAGGAGCTGATTAAGTGGACATAAGACCACCTGGTGTATTTGAGGTGAAAGCCAAATTATCGAAAAGTTCATCATTAATGAAAGATACATGAATCAGAAGTACATTGAGGAAGGCATATATCTCTCTAGGTCATGGAAAACAATTCTGAGCATCCGTGAAAATGTCCCCCTATCTGAAGGCAATCATATAAAGTTAAACCCTCAGGATTCGATAACGTTCACTGTGGCACGAAAGTTCAAAGCTTGTCCAGCCAATGAACTCGATAGAAATGAAAGGATGCGAATGGGGAAATTTTGTTGCTCAAGATTCTGAAAGTAATGCAGTTGGGTAATTAGTAAAAAAAAATCAAGGAGATGGACGTAGAATAAACCTGTTTTCCGAGAAAAAGGCGTGGGTAGAAAAATATAGTCGATCAATACTACGTTATGTGCAGTTCTTCTACACATGTCATATCTTGATTATTTGAACATAAAAAAGAAAGCGAGTGGCATAAGAAATTAGGTTGGTTGTTTGTGGAAGGAAATTGAGGGTCGCACTTCACACGAGAAAGCTTCCAGCAATCTATAACAGACTTATGTAGTCAAAAATAATTTCTTCTGGTACGCATGAAAATGTGTGTCTGCGCGCTTCAGTCGGTATTAGGTTAATTAACGAGTCGTAAACAAAAGCTTCAAACAAAGGCACTGTTTTCGGTACGGTGAGTTACACTTGTAAAAAGATGCACTCATTTAACAGAAGGTTTCTGCGTGCGAGTTATTAGTGACTTGAAATAAATATAAAAGTTGACAGTGGAGGATCGAAGTTTAAACTATACAAACTGTCTTGGCGTTTTTCACGTTTGGCGGCCACACCCATAACGGTGGCAATCGACTGCTGTTCGGGTTGAATTGAATGAGAAGCGAGAGAGGATGTAGGTTTGCATGTATGGTAATAGAATTTGACCGGTGTACAACTAGGGAGGCGCAGCGTTTACACCAAGTTCTTTTGTACATTTATCCAACTGTATAAATTCGCAAAACAGTTAATCTACGAGATTTCCTCGTTGGAATCTGCAGTTTTATTGACAAGAAAATATTTGTACAGCTAGTTGCGCATAGTATGACCCATTAAAAAAAATTGGAACCGATTCCACCTGATTGTCAAATATGCTAGTCCACGCAGACCAGATCATCACTGTAGAATGAGACAACCTGAAAACAACTACTAACTGTATAAGGGGTGTCAAACCATCTGTTGTGTGAAAGCGTACAACCATCTTAGCGTTCAGCTTACTGAATATAGTGCATGGACTTACCAGGCTGACTTACACTGATATCGACTTGAAAGTTGATGCTTAACTCATCAAGATCGAAGAAGGTAGCGTGATGGACTGAGTGTTTTGATATGCCGGAGTTTCCGGTGATGCTTTTCGTCGCAAACAGTAACCCCGGTGGCTCTAATCTATCAAAAACTTTGACAGTTAAATATCAGAATTAAAAGAACTTTTTTGGTAGTGTTTCGACGATCCGGTGTACTTTATGACGTTACTGGAAGTATTACTGCTTTTAACATCAGATCATTTAGGTTTTTGACTTTTCACTACAAGCTGTCTACTGTCTTTTGACAAGCAAGATCACTGGTAGGTCAGCATCGATCAGGTTGCTCGAAACTAAACATAAACCTTTGTGACCAGTGGAACCAAACGCATGATTGTGCAATTGGTAAACGGACATCGTTACAAGTGAGCCAACACGGGCTCTTATTATACCGAGAGTAATTTTAAGGGGAAGATTATTTATTGAGAGAGCGGGAAAAAAGAAAATGTGCCAATAAAATCTTCTACACCTACAAATTGGTCAACCTTATTCGCATCATTAGTTTGGGCAACTTTTTGCAACCATATGTAGACTATAGCTTATATATATTGAAACCAACCACAAGACTTCCATTTCGCTACAGTTAGAACACAGTATTATTGCCGTGCTTGCATATGAAGGAAGTTACATTCTAGTCAATGTACGTATGACAACCGTGCTGGTCACTGCTTATCAATGTCACATTAAATGTGACATAACTGTAGCACTAAAAAGTTTATCAGTAATCATTTGTAATTAAGGAATGGGTTTGTTGAATCTCTTAAAGACTAACTACAGCAACTGTTTCATTTAGTTCAACGGATGATACAGCAACACAGTACTCATTGGTAATTGACGGGTTTAATTTTAATTTCAGTCTCTGCCCGCTCAAATTGCTGTGCCATTGGTGAACATTTCAAACAAATTGGGTCTCCAGCCAATCATCACACATCAAGACTTGGTACTTGGGAACTGCTTATATCTAAGCCCAGAAAGGTTGGTTTCATGCTTCAATGACCTATTGTACATTTTTGTATATATTAGGCGTGCTTGTACTTAAAGTGGTCACTCTGGGTTTTAAATTCATTAGTTAAAATCATTTTGAACAGAGAAGTCAGAAACAGATTTCTGCACAGTGTACCTCTCGAGCACATTTCGCTGCATCTCATCAGGTATATACCGCATTCTGTGGGTTTATCTAGCAAAGTTTAATGAGTATTATGAAGCTAAGCAGCAAAATCAATTGCCACACAACCACATACATATCCAAACACATCCATACACATCAATTACCAGGGCAATTTGGTACTGACGAACAACTCTTTCTGTACACAGAGGGGTGGCTTTCATTTGCTAATCGCTACCGCCTCCACGAACCGGAAAAGCCTTCGATTTTTTGTTGAGTAACGTATCCGAAATGCCTTCTCCAGGTTCAGTTAGAATCGACAAGTCAGCATGTGTCGAGCGATTGATGACGCCGGTTCCCTGTGACTTGTTTAATTCTGACTTGAGCCCTGTATTGTGGTATCCATGATCGTTTTGCGAACCCAAACTGGAATGTGTTCGTTGACCCGATGACGTAACTGACGCTTTGTTCTGCCTATGTAAGTGGTCCGGCACTCACACGAGAATTCGTAGATGATGTAAGATTTGGCGTTGAGCGGTAGTGGTGTTTTCAAAGGTGGTGTTGGGATTCGGGTGGTGGTGAACAGCATGACCAGTTGAGTTACATAGAACGTACATCCCATAGTCGCCGTGAGACGGGTTTCCAACAGAATGGCACTGTCATCACCTTTGTATGGCAAACGGAGGTAGATATTTAGTTTGGGAACTGTTGAATACATCGCGGCGGCCGGCATTTGCTTACTGAATTTCTCAACAACCGCCGATGGGTAGCTATTTTCTTCCAGCGTGATTCTCAACAATGACACCTCTTTGGCCAATGTTTTTCTTGAGCAAGTTCTTCTTGAGCGATAGGACAAGGTCCTCACCAGACCCCGCTTGTAATAGATCGGCACAAAACCGTGAAAGTTCAGGTACTGTCCAGTCCATGCGTGTTTCTGATAGACAGACCGCAGTAAGATACCATTGTTTCGGTGCTTCATGAGAATATCCATTTTAATTTTTCTCTCTGGTTCACACAGAGTGCTGCAATTTATCACTCGGTCTCTTACATGCCAGTTAAACGATTCGTTCAACTGTCAACCTGTTTGATATACTTATGTACGACTCGTATTTGGTTAGGAGGAGAGGTAAGGGTGGGTATTTTGTAGATCCCTGGCCTCCCGGCCATCACTGTTTTCTTTCTTGTCTTGTTGATGAAAACTAAATGTTATTCGAAGAGCACAGTTGAAATCTGTTTGAGTTCAATAGCTGCCTGAGGTCTGTTTAGACCAGTCATATTACGGTGAATTACCGACAAACATATTCTCTATACATTTATTTCCAAAGTACATGCAATATACCGCAACCAAGTACAGTTGCTTGTTAGTTGGGATTCCACTACTTATCCATGGGTTAGTTTAGATGGTTACATTTTTTTGGATTAAGTGTCGGACAGTGTTGACCACTTCAACCTGCCCACATGTTGCTAACAATCCGACAGAAACATCACAGGACGGCGCTGTTATGAACGGAATATTACAGACTAGGCCACATGTGAAGAATAACTTCCACCGTTCATCGGAATTGGATACGCGTAACAAGTATCCAGTTAAAGGATCACGTACCCTTCTTTGCGCCTCCCGTCAATCAAGAAACAATCGATAATACATGGTCCCGCCTGTCTAATTTCCAGTTTTACCTTTACCACTCATGAGTAGTCAGCAAACAAAATGAAATGCTAACAGGTCGAAATATGGACATCCTATGAATAGCAGGATTCAGGCCAATGGCGAAAACCGTAAGCACTGTTTAGCTTCATGTACTGATGATATGAAAATTAAACTTGTCCGATGCTGACAATGTTTTTCTCAACTTTTCATAACTTCCATAAAATGTAACCTCATTGCTAATTTTCGTTACATTGAAAAGCTGGCCGATTTATTTCCTCGAGTGGTTTAGCAGACAGGACAATTAATATTTCCGCCCAAACCTGTTAAAACCTAATTTCCGTAAAAACTAACAAACAAACCAAATAAATAAAAGACGGACTCGAAGGGTGTGCACATTTTACAACTAGATTATCAATAACTGATCCACATTCACGTTTTACAACATACATCTCCATTTAAAAACTTTCGAAGTTTGACAGCGTTTCGTTCGCACGAGCTAAGTACAAAAGCTTAATTTACTGCTTACCTGAAACATTTCGACGGTTCTCAACGAATACATGGGGTAATGGAGCTCCATTCCCAATCATGGGTAGATAAAGATAAAAACGGACAGCTGAAGTCAAATGATCAAGGTTGATACAAACAATGTCAACACTAAAGTACCATTCGTCTCGCCATATTGAATAAACTGACCGACAAGACAGTTAAAATCTTCGTCGTATATAGAAGTCACAAGTCGGTCAAAATAGAGTAACCATTTACGTCGTTACAATGTACTTACTAAATTATTCTAAGATGCATTGGAAGGTGTATCGATGGAATTACCGGATTCTTCAGTTCTAACATGAGGAAACCCTTACAGAATAGGTTCTTCGTGTGACTGTGTAGTGTAGTGTATTTATCCAAGGCTCACGTTAACGTCCAAACCAGAAAATCATCTGACACTAAGTGACCACGACTAGTCACATTGAATTGAACTCGACATATGACTTTATAACGCTTCACACTACAACACTTTCTTTTTGTTTAGACGGGGCGGTCACGATGTGTCATCTTAAGTAAACACTTTGATATCAGAAACAACTTTGTCGAAGATCTGAACTTCCATGGACCTAGCGGCTTCACGAACATGTTCTGTATTTTACCCGGTTTTTAATCACACCCTGATAGTTGTGCAACTCCCCTCATTTACGAACGATTGATTCTGAGGAGTCAATTTGAAACGTTAACAGTTATCTAATTTCGATTTCTCTCCGTTGCGTTGAAGCCAATGTAAACTTCTGCAGGCTACTTGAATCTGGTAACCGCCTGGGTAATGCCAGTTCTGATTGGGTGGAATGATTACAATGTGCTTGAGCATCTGCTTTTTTTCTGCATCCAGGAAAGTTAATCCATCCTCATTGAAATGTTAATCTGCTCTCCGATTTCCCATCAATCATAGTTGTCACCTAACAGATATTCAGTGAACTGAATACCCGATAGTCCGTCAGTGTGCATTTTCATCAGAGCAGAAAGACATAAGTTGCGGTGTGTTAACATTTCATTTCCTCTCAACAGTCGCAAACGTAAAACGTGCTAGTTATATATGGTGCAGATAAGGACAAACAGGGATTAGACACGCCTACAAACACCCCGAATTTTATGAAATCACGACCATGGAAACCCGATAGTTTGCCTCAAACACATTTGTGCACACAGCATCGGCTGGTAAGTTCGGATGAGCATCGCTTCACAAAAGCTAATAACTGCGGGTTCCGATTAGGCAACAGCATCTTGAATGAGTTTAGTAGGTCAACTTGGTGACCTGTTGTCAATAGATGTTTAACGATCGATGACGTTGGGTTTGGAGCCGTCAGTGCACCAAGTTGAGTGTGGTGCGTCATCTGTTTTTTCAATCACTTCGGGATGTGTTCGGCGACTCGTTATGATAGTTGTCGATCTGTTCTGTTTATGTAACCGTCACTACAGCTGCAAGTGAACTGATACACAACAGGGG
>LUCH01005698.1:10071-36501 GCA_013368495.1 Paragonimus heterotremus | reverse complement strand
TTCTTCTCAATCTGTTCCCTGAAAATTTCCATGTTTCAATCTTCCGAAGACGTAAGGAGGAAATGTGCGGTAATTCAGTTGCATACGGAATGATGGAAGAATATCGCAGAGTCGCATTCTACGTTATTTCGGAAATGTGAAGGTAAAATATAATGAAAATCGATGTCGCAGACGTGGAAACACAAGCCTTTACTTAAATTTGGACGCAATTTAGCAGGAAAGCGTAATTAGAAGTTCAACAGTCGAACTGTTGTTGAAACATGATTACTAGGCTTTTCATGAAACTACAAACATGAGGAACGCCTACAACCTACATCAACGCTGGGCAACTCACCATGTTTCACCACTCGTTGGTAATACTTGTTAACTTTCCTATGAAATCAGGATGTACGCTGGAATGGGGAAAAAGTGGCATGTTGAAAGTATAACATAAAAGAACACTTTCAGCTGGAAAGATTACGAAACTTATAACGCCAGTTCTGTAGCTCGTCGATATGGTGCTTCAAGGCCGAAGTGAGTTGAAAACGGCCATTTAGGCACGAAAAGAGATTTTTGAGAATTTTAATGAAATAATAAAACACATATTACGAGACAGATATGCATACCTTCTCGAGTACAAAGGTTGCGTTGCAATGAGAAAAATCAGCTACACCTAAAAATTGTCCATATTCGCACTTCTGTTAAAAAAAATGTATCGCCATTTCTTTCAACAAAACCATCATGCTGACTTTCCCAATCGACTTTCCGTTCTGAAAATGTTTCCATCGCAATTTTCCTGGTGGAATACATATTCCTGTGGAAACGGCGTACGTTATCACCTGGTTGTTTCTACCTACGGTGTAGTTTAAACACGGGTAGCACATCCCACTCTATCAGTAAAAATGTGCGTGTTGTTTTATTTATTGCTCATCGACTACTCTTGAATATAGCTTGCCACGTGTACTCCAGTCAATGCACATTTATCTGACAGATAATGACCAATTTTGGCATTCGTTATTTATCCGACGAAAACATTGATTCCCACTTCTACCACTTCAGCTACAACCTGTGTACGCATTTACGAAAGAACGTACTTTCTTCAATTATATCAACAGGGTAATCGTTCCAGGTGATGTTGGTTCGCACTTTCTTCGACCCGTGTGCAAGCGGTACATTGTCAGCCGGCCAGTCTAAGTCGACATCCTTTGTGAGTGGTGTGCGCGACTTACTTTCCATAATCACTGGGGAAGTGCTAACTACGGCTGAGGTAGACGGAACTGACAAAGATAAGGATTCGAAACGTGCACTTTCCAGGCGACTTGAGTTGGAGCTGTTTGCCACAGAATATTGACTCCTTTATATCTGCCATTTGGAGTGAAAAATCAGCTGATCTGCATCATACCAATAGCTGTCAATCTGTACTGGATCATCGTAATGTCCATAAGGCAATCCTGTTTTAAAATCCTTCACCTACCTCGGTTGCATACCGCTTGTAGCTGAACCCATGGGGAGGTCGTATAAGGGTGAGCCAGTCTTGGCACGTTCCACTATCTTACTGGCAAAAGCCAGTCACCGCCGTCCGGCTGTTGCAGTCGTGCAGTTTTTCAACTATATGACGCGAGTGTTCATAGTGACAGTCCAAATTGTCTGCTGCAAGCGGCCGAAACTGTGGGCTCACCAACCGTCGAATTGGCCAGCTGTACACTGCTGACCACCGCCCATGAATGGGGACGTGACCTTTGTACGGATAGAAATGTTTCCGAAACACCGACAGAATGTGTATGCGTGAAAGCCAAATTGTACGGTAAGAAGTACATTCACATCTGCTCTGTTCAAGATGACTACTGGGGAACCGCTCATCTTGCACCCAGATACCGTTTCGAAAGGGAGTCGTGGAGTCCGTCCGTTCAGATGGTCCTGGGCAAGATTACTTACGAATGTGGTAATCCTCTGAGGAATGGTCTTCACGCACCGTCAACATCCACAACCTCATGAAGGTCGCACCCATAAGTGGTTTTTATTTCATACCCCCGCAGCAGCCACCCGCCGTGGATCCATAGTTTCTGAATGTCGACGGCCAGGAAGGCTCTTGGGTGCGTCATCTTTTTCAACCGTCTGTCTGTGTACTCCTATTATTCGTTCGATTCCCAAAGTGGACAACATCGCTTTGCGCATGGACGACCCACTTCGTCTTGATGTACAGCCAGCGATACAACAAATTACTCAGAAGCTTCTTATCCGTTCGGTCGACGATATACAAATCATATTGGAACCTGCGGTAAACAGTGTGCGAGTGCAACCTATTCTTTCTCGTTGTCTACCGTAGCGATTCAGTGGAAGAGAACGGCTGCAAAGAGTTTGTCTTTTGACAAATATGACGGACGATAGACTTCTCGTGAACATCCGTCACGTACTGCTCAATATCAGCGGTTGGTGTATTATACCGAAGCAGATTCCTGCATTCATTCAATCCACTGATAGTGAGTGAACGATTCGTGGGATGGGACTCATGTTGCAGACAACTAATGGGGTTTTTGCTCTCCAACTTAGAACAGCTCATAACCAGAAAAGCAACTTGCTGAACTGCATGAAATTGTGGTCTGCAACATGTGTCGCGAGACAAGATCTGTAAAACTGGCAACAGTTAACCCACTAGACACGGCACGCACCCCTACATACACCCCAACGCCTTTTATACTTCGTACAACGATAATAAACATGCACGGTTTTCAGGAACCCAGGTCGCCGTACCTTATTGCACTTCAAAGCCGTTATCGACCTACGGTTCGTCCCACGAAAGTGACAAAACCGATGCAAAAATAAGAACAGCCCCAGCATTTTTCTGTTAACATTGCCACAAGTAATCGAACACAACGGCAGCAGCCATACCGACTTTCGAAAAATAGTTAAGACAAGACCGATTTTAAACAGTGGTCAGTTAAAACAAGGAGACGTGATCAGTGACGCAGATTTCGACGATTTCAATTTCTAAACAAGCTACTAAGTTGTTGAAACCATTATTTTTCGGGAAAATAATTTTCTCTAACAGGACAGTTCAGAAATTCACGGTCTACGACTAGCATTCATGTACTGAGCCGCGTGTTTGAAATTATCGACGTGTAGTACAGTTTTTGCACGTTACAGCTGTGTAGTGCGCAGTCGAAACTGGAGGGCTCGCACAGATTGAGTTTGAATTGTATAACGTCGTGATGCTGTGTCTTTAGCACTGTTCTCGTTTGTGTAAGTTGTGTGCACGACTTACTGAGCCTTTGGCTCATATGAGCAACATATGTTGGTTCTTGTTGTTCTGTTTTACAGTACTATTGCTGGAACCGCCTGCTTCGGAAGAGCGCTGTTCCCCGGTGTCTCCACATTGCCCCATAGTTGGTCCGTAAGCGTAACGGACAATCAGTGTGGAAACGACGGGCTTGTATGTTACGTTTTGGCGACCCTACCAGGATGAAAAAAAGAAAGGTCAGGATAAAAGTGGTGTCATTGTAAAAAGAAAAGTGCCGTGAAAGAAAAATGGTATATGGATAAAAAAAGTACCGGGATCAGGAGAGAAGTGCCGAGACAAAAAAACAACTGTGAAAAAAGAAGTTCCAAATAAATGGGCGAGGGGCCCACAGGCACTCTATGTTCCCTGACAACGTGAGCACCAGTCGGCTTGTAGAGGGTTTGGAGCACCGGGGTTGGTGCTCAACGAAGAGGGGAGTTGTGTAACGTGCGGTCGAAACCAGCAAGCGCGCACAGGTTGAACTTAAATCGCGTAACAAAGCGTGCTACTGTGTTGTCGCTGCCGTTTTAGTTTTCGTTTGTTTAAGTCGTGTGCATGTCTTACTGGGCCTTTGGCTGTTGTGTGTTTTTTTCGTTTCCTTTTTCAGAACTGTTGTTAGATCCCCTACTTTGGAAGAGCGCTGTCCCCCAGTGTTTCCACATTGCTCCATAGTTAGTCCGTAAGCGTAACGGACAATCAGCGTGTAAACGGCCGGCTTGTATGTTACAGCCGCGCGGTTTCGTTACCTCAAGTGATGATGTTTGCGTTCATTTCTTCTTTGTAGTTGGTGATGCCTGAACATCTTTTCTCATATCATTTGTTTATTTTGCAATTTACCTCCGGTGATTCTGAATCCATTCAATAGGTTCAGTGTGTAGATAAAGCTTGCAACCTGTTGTCGGTTCTAATACTTGGTTCTCCCTATATCCGGATCCTAGGGAGTGCTGTAATTTTCCCACTGTACTGAGTAATACGTCGGCGACCACGGCCCACTATTAAGTAATCGGTTTGCTTTATTTCTAATGTAGTTTTCCTAACTGCTCATTATGAAGACCGCGACCTCAAATTTTACAATAATTCTCCTACATATTCATGCGACAGTGCCTCATGACTTGGGCTTTGCTACGCCGTCAGTAATACAACGTACAGCCTCGTAGCGTTGCTGCTTTTTGTGTGGTTGTTCCTTGTTCCCCTGTAGGCTTGAGGTTATTGTACTACACAATTTAGAATTTCACTGAGTGGTGTGGTTTTTTCCAAATGTTGAGGATAAAACGAGCTTGGGGAACCAAATAAACATGTACTCCCTCACCAAATCTGGCAATTTCTGTGTTCGATCAACTGCTGGCACATCTTTCTCCCACAGATTATCAGAAGATGACGCTCGCCGTTGTGGAGGAGCCTTCGCCGTGCCTACAGTATGGAGGGGGCATCGGAAACTGACCCAAACTTTGCAGTGTGACATTTGTGATGGGTGGTTACTTCGTACCTGCGCTTCACTCACTGCGGAGCTATACAATTATCCCAAGAGGAGTCGTTCGGATCAGCTTACATTTTGTTGCCTTAAGTGTTGCCCTGCAGGTGTTAGATTGAGTCACCCTCACCTCCCACTTTCCATAACTGCGGTGAATGATACACGTGCATTACCGGATCAAGGGATATATAGCACACCGGTAGAGATGATCGCAGAACTGCAGCTGTGCACGGGTGCCCAACCACCTTCTGGACGGTCATTCGCTGATGGGTTTGCGAAGGGCCCGGAAAACGGGGTTGCAATGGTCCCAAAAGATGTAGGCGTGAGGGCGCTGGGGCATGTGGTTGTGAGAGCCTTGGAGGATCCAGCTGCACCGAGGAAGGAGGAAGTCGGAGTTCGACACCAACGGAAGAACAAGCCAATGTTGACTACATCCGCCTTCAGACACGCAGTCGCAGAGGTTAATTATGCCCAAAGTGGTCATTCAGACCCTCCCCTCCCCGCAGGCATTCAGAAAGAAAAAGCTCGACCAAGATGTAGGAAAGTACACCCACCACACGATCAGTGTGTAATAGTCTAAATTTCCTGAGGCTGCCACCCAAACTTCCCAATCAAGGTTGGTTTACGACGCTGCCGCTTTTCGTGATTTGCTTCTTAAGATGTTCACAACTGAGGAAGATTTAGGTGACAAAATAACAGTACGCTCAGCATTTCGCCTTGGCCGGAAGGCGGATGATATCAGTGCGCCTCGGCGACCACTCAAAGTGATTCTGGGAACTGCATTTGACGTTCGCCTATTTTTGCAGCGGTCGTCAAAGGTGCATTGTGTGGACGTCCGCATAGCGAGAGACCTGGCCCCCCAGAGGATCGTGAACGCCTGAGGGCTGCCCTAAAGGAACTGCATGGTATAAAAGATAAGGAGGAGTCCGACTTGTTTATCCAGAATTTTCAGGTCAAGCGGAGAAGGTCTCAAACCCGTTGGAAGCCCCTTTTGTTCCCATTGGGCAGAGAGAAACGGCAGTCTCCAACCACTCTCCTTTCCAGAGAGAGGGAAGCAAGTTTAGATCAGACGAGAGTGGTGTACTCAAACGTTCGGAGCCTCCTAAACAAGCTGAATGAGGTAGATTAATGGGTTGGCAGTAATAAACCCGAAGTCATGACCCTTGCTGAGACGTGGTTGTCAGAGGAAGTGATGGACGCTGAAGTCTCCTTCCTGGGCTATACCCTCTTCCGTTCGGACCGCTGCAGTGTTAGTGGTCGACAAGCTGGAGGGGTGATGCTTTTTATTCGTGATAACATTCCCGCCACTCTCGTGTTAGCCAGAGCCGATGATAACGGTACTTACGAGGGACTGTGGTGCAAGATAAAATTAACATCAAACAGCTCTACCATGATCGGTGTTATATATCGCTCTCCTGGATCGTTTCCACCTCAATCGTTAGACGATTTAAGGATGTTCGGAGCAACTAACCACTGCTTGATATTGGGGGATTTCAGCGCACCTCACATCAACTGGAGGAACACTAGCCTGCATCAGTGGTTCAGACCGTGTTTTAAAGACGCTGCTTCGACTAGTCGTTGACGAGTTGTGCTCGTACCAGCATGTAGGAGCTCCCACACGGTTACGAGCTGAATGCCGCTCTAGGTTGGATTAGGTGTTTTTCGCGTTAGAGTCCTACATCGACCATGTTGACATCATGCTCCCAATAGGGAGGAGTGACCATACGCTACTAGATATATGGTGGGCAAGGGGTGAACTGCGGGCAACACTTACCCCGGTTCGACGGGATATCTGGAGGATTCCGTTCGGAATAATGAAAGAGGCTGCGCGCGAGTACAATCGGGTCGGCAGCACAAACACGGTTGATAAGCGTTGGTGCAAAATCAGAGATAACCTACTGGCTCTCGTGGAACGGTCCACACCGGTGTCCCGTGGTCGTTCTCACTCTAGGGGGCCGCCGTGGTTCGTATTGAATTGAGTGCTATCCTCAGGCGCATACACAGACACTGGATGAATTTTCGGACTGATCATGGTGCCTACGATGCTTACCAGAAGACACGGAACGAATGTAACGCCATGAAGGTTAGAAAGCGTCAGCAATACAAGGAAAGGCTGGCTGCGGAATCAGCCACAGCACCCAAGAGGCTCTGGGCGTACATCCGCCGGCGGATCGGAACTTAGGCGGCAATCCCGGCACTGATAGATCAGAGCGGAAACGAGGTGGTTGAGGACTGGCATAAAGCTCAGCTACTGCTTCTGTTTACTCCCAGGATAGTGCTAAATCTGCCTTGCCTAATGTCATTGGACTATGCCTGATCGACACGCTATTTAGTGTTGAAGAGGTGGAACGCGAGCTCAGGTTGATCAATGTCAATAAGTCCCCCGGTCCGGATAACATCCACCCTTTATTGATACGTGAACTGGCGGTGGAATTGGCTGTACCACTGACGGACTTGAACGAAGGTAAACTGCCAACGGAGTGGAAACGAGCAGTGATTGCACTTATGTACAAGGGAGGAGGACGATCGGAAGCTGTCAATTACCGACCAGTATCCTTGACATGCGTACTTGGTAAAGTAATCTAGCGGTTGATTGCCCGTCGTCTCCAGGGGCATCTAGACCAACTCTCGGCTCTCAGCGAGAGGCAGCGCGGATTCCAGAGGGGACGATCTTGCTTGACGAGCCTCCTGATTGCTAAAGAGCGATGGGTAGAAGCGAGAGCAGACGGCAAGACTTTCGACATAGTGTTTCTCAACTTCAGCAAGGCGTTCGATAGAGTGCCGCACAATCATTTGCTCACCAAGTTGTCGGCGTGCGCTGTCAGCTTGCCTATAACAAATTGGAAAGCAGACTTCCTGCGTGATAGGTCATTCGCAGTAAGATCAATCAACAATTATCGAGATGGCTGCCTGTCCCAAGTGGTGTGTCACAAGGGCCAGTGCTCAGGCAGCGCCGTTTCTTATCTTCATCAATGATCTCTTGGACCACTTGCAGTCGCCTGTCCTCATCTTCGCGGATGACCTGAAAGTGTGGAGGACAGTCTCTTCGGACGAGTATAGCGATATATTGCAACAGGACTTGGATGTGATTTCAACATGGACGGTGCAATGGGGCTTGCCCCTAAATCCGAAAAAAAGCTCCTTCATGCACCTGGGAAATGTCACCGTTGTGAATACATATCACGTTGGAAGTAACTTATTGACAGTGTAATACAGAACGTGACCTCGTGGTGCTAGTGTCTGACACCGTCAAAACGCAGGCTCACACAACACAAGCTTGTGTTAAAGCCAGGAGAGTGCTTGGGGCTGTCCGTCGATCTTTTGCTAACGTGTCCAAGCAGGCCTTTTGCTTACACTTCTCATCTCATGTTCGTCCGAGACTAGAGTACGGCCACGCCGTAGTGTTTCTCTTTACACAAAATGAAGTATCTCAACTTGGAAGAGTACAGAGGGCAGCCACACGCATGGTTGTTGGAGTGAGGGGCCTCTCATGTACCCGGCGGCTAGAGTACCTGAACATATACCCTCAGAGTTACAGGTGGCTCCGTGGTGACCTTATTGTGATACGCAGCATTTTGCGAGGTGACATGGGTGAAGAGCTCAGAGCAGACTTCCCTCTCCGAAATGAGCACAGATTCTGGGGTCATCCACTTACAATTCTCAAACAACGATCGGGACGACTTCATGCCGTATTTCGACTGCCACGGCGGGCCGTCAATTGTTGGAATGCACTACCAGCGCAGGTGGTGCTAGCACCTAATGACGTGGTCTTCAAGCGGCTCCTAGATGATCATACGATGGCGCGCTGGAAGAAGGAGGATAGTTAACTCTGCTCACTCTGGTGTCGAGAGGCTCAGTGAAGAAGCTAACACAGTCAGCGACTCCTGCCTTCTATGAATGAACAATGTCTGGCACGGCGATACTCGTCAGCATAACCCGGGTCAATGCAGCGTGTGGGCCTGACCACCACATCAAAGTAGCGGAGTGTGCCAGTAGGAGATTGACCGACTTACGCCGGGGTTTTGATGGAACGCGCAGTGATCAAAGAGTTACAGCGTGATGTGTCAAATAACAACAAAGTTGTCTGATTGTAGCACTTCCTGTAAATATCAATGTTGGTCTAAGTTATTCGGTAGAATACGCGGTAATCTGAAAGCATGCTCGGTTTGATAATTAACAGTTGGACAACTTTATGCGTTTTGCTGCCTGAGATTGCTCCGTGGACACTACACACACGCATGTTTTGACTCTAACGAACAGTCAAAACAGAGGTAGCTCGACAAATGTGTGCGACAATGTTGCATTCATCGTAGTTCGCATTTTGCGAGAACAACTTAACTTCCGAGCATGCCCACTTAGCAGTGTCATCGTCATCATTATGGACAGCAATGCGTCAGTGATTCACACTGATGCCTAACTGCCGTAAGGAAATTCATACGCTGTATAAGAAGAAAAATTAAAAAAAAAGGGAACGGGAAGGACCTTAACTATCAAAAATAGCCACGTCTCTATTCAAACATACAGCGTCAAGATGCCTACACTTTGCGAACACAACCAAGTTGTGAGTGAAAGTAATACGTCATCAGCGAGACAGCTTCCTTACGGCTCTCACTGTCCCGCGTCACTAAGTGCACTCATTTAACAGATAACTGAACCAAACGACGACAACGTTCACGCCACTGAGCTCGATTAGCCACTATCTCACCTGACGTCTCCAGCCGCCGACTCTGTGAGTCACGAGGTCCCCAGCTTGAGAGTCGACCCGATCTATATTGACCAGCCTCTTCGTGAACGATTTCATTTGTCTACCCCAGGTCATCATCTGTCCACCTCGCATCTTGCGCCTGTCGGCCGCAGCGTCGGCAACCAGTGTTCGGTGTGGCAGACGACTAACTGGCATCCTTAGTACATGATCTAACCATCTAAGTCTACAAATGTAAGGAACAAACAGTTGGCGCCAAACACTCATTCTCTAACCTCCTCGTTGTTCACTCGGTTGTGCTACTGATACGAGCGATTGAACGCAGACATCGGTAGTCAAATACCTGAAGACGGTTCACGTCTTCTACTCTGAATGGCCAAGTTTCGCTGTCAGAAGGTAATACGGCCCTCACTATTGTTTGGTATACACGACCCTTAGACTTCAGAGAGACACCTCTCTATCGCCATAAGTGTCTCAGATTAGCAGACACCACCTTAACCTTGAAGATACGCACTCCTATTTCATTCCCTACACCTCCGCCGCCGCCGCTGATGTGGCTCCCCAGGTACACAAACCAGTTAACAACCTCCGTGACTTCATTATCTGGCATCAGATCTACGTAATCACAGCAATCTCGCAGAAGCACTTCGCATTTTGAGGCTGCGAAGCGCAAAACGTGAAATTGCGTTCAGCGTTGCTTGTGCCGCTTGAAAATTGTCAAACAGCAACACCTTGTCGTCAGCATAATCAAGATCAGTCATCCTTCTACCAAGTAGGAGGTCCACGCTGGGATCTTGTGAGTGTCGGAGACAGTCCTCCATTATTTCGCCTGACGAAATTGAAAAAAAATGGTGAAAGAGAGTAGCCTTGACGTACGCCGCTCCTGGCGCTGAAGCTGTGAGACAGTTTACCATAAACGCAAACTATAGTAGAAGTATGGGAATAAAGTGCCGACGGTGTATTCACATTCTTCGTCGGTGCACCCCTGCGTTTAAACGACTCTAAAATTGTTAATCGATCCACCGAATCGAACGCACCTTTATAGTCGAGGAATACGGCGACTGTCGGCTGGCGGTACACATGACGCCGCTCCAGAATTTGACGATGAGTAAAAATGTAATCTATATATTCCCACCGTGGGCGAAACCTTGCCTGTTCTTCTCTATTGTTTAACCCCCGAACTGTAGTAAAATGCATGTTAGAACCCTAGAACTGACGGGTCAAAGTAATTCCCTTGTGGTTTTTGTAAGGGCTCCTGATATCTTCCCTAAATATAGGAACTATTTTCGGGTGACCTCAGCATGGATGGATGGTCTCCGTCGTCCCCACAAATCGAAACACGTGAGTCAAGGCCTCTACTAACGCCTCTTCATCTTTTTTGAAAAGTGCCGGCATGATATCATCTGGACCAGCAGTCCTGTTACGTTTGAAAGCCGAGATGCGATTGCAAACCTCAGTCTCACTGGGTGATTCCAAATCTATGGGTCAGGGTGCTGCATTCATAGTGTGTGGTGACAACGCAGTAGAAGCAGGAGACCAGCTGAATTGACCCTCAAAGTGTTCCGCCCACCGCTTTGACCTTCTGGATTCATTATATACGAGTGTGTCATCTACTTCGCTGATAGCTTCGCTGACGGACGGTCGCCTGGGACCAGTGGCACGTATAAGCTTGAAGAGTCTGTCTATGTTTCATGGGGCAAAAGCGGTCTTCATTTCCTTAACTTTCCCCACTAACCGGGCCTCAGGATTAGCCTACGGATATCTCTCTTAGACCCGGTAAATAAACTGCCAGGAGGAATGTTCCGTCTAACATTTAATAACTCCAGGGATTTTTCTGAGAACCACTATTTGTTCAGTCCACGTACCATCGTGCCACATGCTACAGTACCTGCTTCATAAATCGCCTGTGAGATTTGGGCCCAACAGCTACTGGAATCTTGGGAATGAGGACTGCTAAGGCAGCCTTCTAAGCTGGTTTGTACTTATGCTTTACAAGTCGTTGGCCAGCAAAAATGAGAACGAAACGACAACATATCAACGCATGATCCGAATCCAAGTATATGTTCCAATATGGACGACAATTCTGAATGAAACCCCGTCACCTATAACTAACGGCTATGTGGTCTATCTGAGACCAGGCTTGGTTCGGAGAAGGGCATCAAGTATAACAATCACGTGCACCCTGTGAAGAGCGGGTGCTGGCTAAAAATAGCTTATGCCCAGCGCACAGCTGCAACAATCGCCCGCCATTATCTGAGCAATGTGATGTTATCCTAAACCTGCCAACTAAACAAGACGGCCTCACTACGGCGGCCGAACTAGACGTTCACATCTCCGGCCAGAACGATCACATCAGAACCATGCGTCGACCGAAGGAGAGCTGTCAGATCCGAGCAAAAGGGGGCCCTTGCTGGTGACGTCACTGCAGTCAGTTGGAGTGTAATCAGACAATGAAAATATTTTTGAAAGTTTTGCTTCTAGAGCTGGTCTTGATTGAACCTGCCAAGCGGACAGCACATAGCCTACTGCCACCAGGAATCCAGTCTACCAACGCAGCTGAAGTCGTGGCGCTGAGGACTATACCTACTCCGGTAGCGACGGCCGTGGAGTCACCCAAAGTGTATAATCGGTATCGGGTAGACGGTGTAGGTGCTGTTACTTCCGTACGTTGACTACTGTCTTGGATTCTTGTCTCCGAGATACAGCAGACATCGACATTCAACGAGTTCAGTGTTCTTGCGAGAGCGGCCTGTTGACCTATTTATTTTAGAGTGCGAACGTTGAATGCATCTATATTAATTCACATTCTAAGTCAAATCAAGAGGCGATGGATGTCTGAATGGTAAGAGATGAAACTTATGGGCACAGTGTTATTATGATTAACTATACCCGTTGTGGGACCTGCAGGGTGACCACCAGAAATGGGGTCGGAAGGAGCCAAAGAGTTAAATTTGATAGAATAAGGAGAGAGGGGTCAGCGGTAGCATGCTTTCGCCTATCCACCCTGCTGTATCCAGCATATAGAGCGACCCGGTTTGTACTGCGAGACGAAAGTATGGAATTACTGGTATTGTGAGTGTTCATGGTTGTATGTGGGCTGAGATGCTGCCAAGACCCTCAGGCCTAGACAGTAGAACGATTAGGGTTCTCAACCAAAGCCTTTGGCTCAAAAGTCTGAACCGTATGGCAGCGGGTGAGTGGCAGTGTACCAGTACGGATGCTTTTTCCGGAAAATAATGCCAACCTTCTTCCAACCTGCAATCTGGAGGGCCAGGAGACTATTGTTTGTCAGACCTCCGCCTATTGGTCTGGCTGGTATGTGTGACTTCGCTGGTGTGGTGGCCACACCGTCCAGTTTAGTTCAGTAAGCCATCGAGATGCGCAAGCCTTCACATCGCATCAAGGTCCAATTGCGTGAGGGCAGTGTAAATGAAAAGGGCAGTGTCGGGCTTTGTCTATACAGTTACGCGGAGATCGTGAATGAACTAGATGCACACTTGTTGAGGTAGTATGGTAACGGTGTCAGATCAGCAACATGCGTTATTGAGTGGGCTCACAACAGTATCTTATACTTCAATGTTCAAAACAGGTAACTGTGTAGGTGATCCATTGTGCGCACTCTTCCTGGTCGATCGCATGTGGGCGTCCTACTGCTGCCAATTTTTGGTGCAATTATCCGTGGCTCAAGCATTTCCACTTATTGTTGCTTCCGCTCAATTTGCTTGCAAATCCATTCTTCCCTTTTTAGGTACTCGCTCGCTGTTCGCTTGACGATGGCAGCCTCGAAAGGTGCTAACACTTATAACCGTCAAAACTGGGAGGATTCTGTGAGTTTCTCAATCATTTGCTTTCGGTGATTTACTTTTCATTTGTTAAATAGGGCTTTTTGTGGTACATGATTTTCAGTCTTACTCTTTGGTTTGGGCAGTCAGCTGCTAGAAACAGCCAAAAGTTTGGTGACGAAATGTGTTTATCGTTATTTGTGAACAAACCGTTTATCTAGACCAATATTTTGTTATGCATGTTTCTAATTACTAAGCACATTCATTGTTATTCCTCATCATTTATTGAACGGAATGTTATATTTATGTTTTGTGGCCACTTTGTTTCTTTAGAAATTTTCATACAGTGTCTAAACTGTTGTTGGTAGTTGTGCCTCTGTATCCGTCAATAGCCAACCCATCTTCGTTTTTACAGTAGAATGAGCTGTGTATATCTAATGTTTGCACTATCTTATCTTTTTCTTCGTGAACTGCTTCGTCTATTGTACATATATGTATCGACTTGTCTACTATTCGCACGTTATGATTCAGAGAAATAATGCTGTTTGCATCATGCGAAGTCTTGTTTGGAGTTTTTCAGGTTTTTCGTTTGCATGTAAATGCTGTTAGGTTTGTTGACTCCAGATAAAAACACCTAAACCTGCAAAGCACTTTCTACTCACCAGTATCGTAATTGAAAACCGTGCGCTAATAATTGATGCCTAAATGCCATACAACGGTTCAAAATATGCATGTTTTTTAAAGAAGGATAAGATAGAGGCTCAGTGCCTATATCCTATATCGGAATTGAGACACTTGACGTCCTGACAAGAAACAACGGAATTTCAAATGAAAGTAAGACGCTTTTTTCATCGTGTGTAATCATTGTGTTAAACGTAGTTACTGATCATCTGGCTTCACAAGTCGTATTTTTTCTGGGAGTAACTGACAACAATGACAGTCGTTAAAGTCTGTTAGCTGTCATCTCTAATGTCGCCGACCGTCTACTTTGTGAGTCACGGCGTCCCCAGTTCCTGAGGTGAAACTGACCCACTGTAGTTAGCTCACTGGTGATGGACTTCATGTATTCGTGACAAGTCATCGTTTGCCTACTTCAAGCCACACGCCTATTATCTGTGGTATCAGCGAGAGGCATACAGGATGACAGATGATTATTTGACATCCTCAAAGTATGTGCCAAAGGCTGAGTGCACACGACCATCAAATCGGACAGTTTGATGCCGTTTAAATGTCTCCACATATATTTTGAAATAGAGTATGGAGTATGTTTTTGTAGTAACATAAAGCTTCGGTTCACTCGCTCCTGTTGTCAGTCGAGGTTGCTAACTTAAGTTAATCATATCTTCTACTCTGTATAAATCAAACCTGTTTTGGTGTTCTACATTTAGGTTGGTTGGTACTACTACTACCCAGCTCGATTACGATCCATTCTGCTGTTTATATTAATGTAAAGATTAACTTTAATCTAGTCAAGGTTGTCATATCATGTGTTAAACCGATCATATATTTTCGTCTCTATCTTAGTCCTTCCCTATTCTTTGTGAGACCTGTCTGGGACCGAGCCCCTTTGTGCGGATGATGAAAGAACGTTACGGGAAGGAATGCAAAATTTGTAATCGTCCCTTCACGGTATTTCGTTGGTGCCCTGGTCCGAAGGCCCGTTTTAAGAAAACCGAAGTTTGTCAGAGTTGTGCCAAACTGAAAAATGTTTGTCAAACTTGTATATTCGATCTCGAGTATGGATTACCGGTCGAAGTTCGTGACAAGGCGCTACGTCTGTCTCAGCAGCTTCCCAAAAATGACGTTAATCGCGAATATTTCCACCAGCAGATTGAACAAAGTTTGGATGCCGATGGTGATATCACAGCCCCATATGGTGGCCACCAGCTGATAGGGAAAGCACTTTCTAACACAACTGCGGCCAGCAGCTCGAGTGGTGGCGGAGGAACCGATCTTCTTCTTAGACTCGCGCGGACAGCACCCTATTATCGACGCAATCGACCTCATATCTGCTCGTTTTGGGTGAAAGGTGAATGTCGTCGAGGCGAAGAATGCCCGTATAGACATGAAAAGCCCACAGATCCAGACGATCCACTATCAGATCAGAACTTGAGAGACCGGTATCACGGTCATGATGACCCAGTTGCATCGAAGTTGCTTTCAAAGTACGATAGCATGCCAAAATTGATACCCCCTGAGGATCGTACCATCACAACCTTATACGTTGGAAGCATCCCTGAAGGCCTTACGGAACGTGATTTGCGCAATCACTTTTATCAATTTGGAGAGCTGCGTTCAATTAACCTTCACCCCAAACAGCATTGCGCCTTCATACAGTTCGCCACACGCGGTGCTGCGGAAAAGGCTGCAGAGCGTACTTATGAAAGGTTGATTTTAGGTGGACATCGATTGACTGTAAACTGGGGCAAATCACCCGCTGCACTAAATGCATCTAAGGCTACTGACTCCGGAGAAATTGGAAGTCTACCTCCTGTTCCAGGTTTACCGTTACCGCCCGCTATTCCTCCAACAACTCTGTTTTCAAAAGGCAATGCCACTATGACCAGCGGATTCTTCTTAACCCCTCCTCCTCCACCGCCGCCACCGCCACCACCACCGACCGAAGCCAGTTCCACCGAAAATTCAACCAGTGTTGTGCCACCACCACCACCACCTGCGTCTTCCGAATCGCGATCAGTGCCTTTCGTACAATTGGCACCATCGGTGGTTGAACCATCACGTGGAGGTAAACATCTTCAATGTATTTGCATTATCCTCAGATTCAACTGCTACGTCACTTGCTTTTGTTCGAGTTTGCCCTTTTATACTCTTGGAATACTCGTGACAGTCATTTCAATTCAAAGGGCAAAAGGTATGCAGTTAAAATAGGCTTGTTTACTAATTTGGAAGTGTGTCGGCTAATAGTGCAAACATACTAACCTGTCGTTAATTGTCCAATTTTTTGTATGGTAAATCTTCAGCTTCTGTACCGCAGCATATTTGACGCCATGATACACGCTAGCGTGCATATATACATATCACTGTCAAGTTGCCAAACCCTGTACAGGTGCAGTCGCGGTAGCCTTTTCTCGAACCCGAGTGAATCAAGATAGTTGTAGGTACCAAATTTACAAATCTGCCGAAAGCTATCGATGTAAATTGCCTTCGTTGATGCGTTTTGGAATTTGTGTCAAGTTCAAGATACTATTCATAAGCACATCTTGTCGCATTGAGTAATTTTCAGGGCTGGTGTAGGCCGAATATTTCACTGTTTTGTCCTCCGTTTGTATCTAGCAAGTCTTTTGAGATCGGACTTAAGTATGTATATTTTTTCTATTGCTCTCAGATCGTACATTTTGAGTTCACTATACTGAATAATTTAAGTTAGTAATCGTTGCCGGTTTTGGACTGTGCTGTTAGAAACTGCTTGAATTCTGGTAACTTGAGAGTTCTTTTAGTTAAACTTTGTTCGCGTGAGAATTTGTTCCTTGACCATGACGATAAGTGTTACTGCCCAACTCTTGTGTGTCTTCGTTCATGGCTGAACATTCTCTGTAGGGCATCTTGTTTAGGAAGTATGGACTGTATCTATTTTTCCTCACAGCTTCTGTTGTGACGCTTGAACACACCGTGATGGAGCAACTCTTTATCCCGGCCTTGTCAATTATTTTACTTCACATTTCTTCCGATGTTTTCATTTAGATCTTTTCCTACGTGGTCCACCTCCGCCGCCATTACCAGCTGCTCCCCCTCCACCACCCCCTTCATCCCTTCAATCGATATCAATTGGTTCTCTCCGAGCCCCGCCACCACCGCCACCTCCACCTCCCATGCTAGCTTCGGCGTTGGCTGAACATCTAAAAGGCAAGACCACGTCATCTTTTCCTCCACTTCCTCCTCCGCCGCCTCCACCACCTTTAGCAGGATCTGCCAAATCAAACGTAGAGACCGACGATACCACTTCGGAGCGTACCGCACGGTCCACGGATTCCGGGTTAGGTATTCACTATCCGAGCCAGAACCCCCAGCGTATGGGAAGCGTACCACATACCCAAAAGTTCGAATGAGTGATCAGTCACCGATATGTCATTGTTTTATTCTGTCAACTTATTCCATATGGTTTTCACAAAAGCAATCTCTTCACCACAAATCATGGTTGTTATATGAGCCTCTCAACCGGAAATTGCACACCTAGTGTACCCATCCTCGTCATTGTACGTATGCTAGGTTTAACCGTGCTATCAGCGCTGTAGATCCTGAGGTGGTTATTTCGAATTTTGAGTCCCAGACACTTTGTTGGGGTTTAGTTCTTTCAAAATGGAGTCTCATCTAACTTAAAATGTTTTCTGCACTATCTCTCAGTAATACAATACCAACGGTCAGCGATAACGTTGGTGGATTCCACCGTTAGCTACTTTAGAAATCTTGCTGGAGTAGTTTCTCCCTTGTATCACTGGATGGACACAGTGGAATCGTTGGGTAATTGAACCCGAATGGGAAATCTGAACTCCTGGCATGGTTTCATAGTTCGATATGTAGAGTGTACGCTATTTCTATCGTCAGTTAGAGTCCAATCGAGTTTTTATCGCAGTCGAGACTTTTAAATTATCACATATGCCACATCACTTGCCAGCTTTGCAGATTTACTCGTCATTGCATACATTTTCTTATTAGACTTGCGATATGTTAACATTTCGTTTACTCTCATAAGTCGCAAACGTAAAACATTCCTGTTATCTACATCATAGAGCTAAGGACAAACATTCACTAGACACTTCTACTAGCACACCAAGTATTATGTAATCCAAGCCATGGCAACCCGATAGGTTGCCTCAACCAAATTTTTACACATAACGTCGGCTAGTGAGTTTGTATAAGCATCGTTCCGCAGAACGCCAGTAACTTTGGGTTTTGATTGCGCAACAGTATCTTGAATGGATTCTTTGGATCAACTTGATGACCAGTTGTTATGAGGCATTTAGCGACTGATGACGTTGCATCTCGAGCAGTCAGTTCACTAAGTTGAGGCTGGTGCGTCATCAGTTGTTTTTTACTGGATTAAACGAAGTGTTAACGTATCCCAACGTATATCTTCTTTCTACTCTGGTTTGGTTTTGTAGTCGAAACCTTGACTACACTTTCGTCCTTTGTTCATGCTGAATACTACGTTCTGTTGACGTCTCTTCAACTTTCTTACTCCACCAACCAATCAAGTGTCATGTTTGATGTTCCCAGTCTCGACACATCTTTCCTCATGCTCCGATCCAGGAGCTGGTTTAGTAGTATGGAGGGCGTGGTAACCTTGAGTTAGGGTTGTTTTGCCGACTGAATATAGAAAAATTTCGGGAGAAGTGATGGTGGGTATGAAACGCTTGCAGTAACTTATCGCTGACGATGTCGACCGTCTATTATACGACTGCGGATTCGAGCCCCTATCACCGTGACTGCTTCTGGCAATTTTTCGACAGCTCACGTGCTACCTCGTAGGCCACATGATAACACACAGCTGATCATGTTAAAACTGGAATCGGTGTTTGCTTCTTAAAACTTGCCAAGTAAAGAACAGGATTTTTTACTGTTCGAGAAAGTATCTCATTCATCTCTTCTGCGGTTACTCACTTGACTCGACAACATCAAAAAGCAGGAAACTGGGAAACAATGTAGTGTTACTTTACCACAACGGTGAGTGGGTCAACATGAGAAATGTGATTGTACTTGGCTAGTAGTTTTAAACTTCATCTAACCGTCGTCTTGTCTTCGAAGTTATTCTGACTGAATAACCTATGAAGGATTCAGCAAGACAGGTCGGACACAAGGCAAATCGATAGCTTGAAAGGGAGACGTCGTTCAACGGCAAATTCATTGACTGTCAGAAGCGTTACTTCAATAGTCTTCGATGCGTTATAAGTAACTTGAATTTCTGTACTCGCATAACTTCGCTGTCGAGTTAAGAACATGACAGCAGTTTGCATGTTCTAAAAAGTGATCACAGTCTTTGTGCCCTGCTGAAGCTGAGCATCATTTCAGCAATATCTGAGTGCATCAACAAACAACCTGAAGTTCCCAGTGTGCTGTGGCTGAGATTACACCAAAGAGCCTGTTTGTTCCAGTATTTTTGATCCGAATGATAGTGTATCCGATCTTCATGCATAACGGGGATTTGACTTAAAGACTGCATAAAATGAAGATTGATGCAAATAGTAAATATTTAAGGCCAAATATGATTACGTTTTGCCTCCTAACTTTTTTTTGAGAATTCGGTCGGGGCACTCTTGTTCCCTTGTGTTCGCTGTAAACTAAAGACGCCAATTGAGAACGTCGTAACTATGATATTTACCCACCGATCACGCTGTTTTGGATTCTAGCCACGATTATTACAGTCGTTTCTATCTGATAGCATCTAGCTCCCATGCGGCCTTGCATTTCAGATGGAAGCAGACGCCGTGTATGAAGTGCTGAAAGTTTAGGATTGTTGACTGTGGTTAATATTTCTGTACTTCGTAGGCGTTGTACTTTCCGCTTGGAGCTAAAATGTGTTTAACCCACTTTATTTCCTGGATACACATGTGGACTGATTAGGTCAATGGTGGGAGCTAAAATGTGAGGATACTAAAAGACCGTCTTATCAAAAGCAAGACAGTCAGCTTTGCTCAGGACCAGATAGCACTCAGGTTCTGACCTGATAGATATGTACGGGTTTACTGCAATGTGCCGCTTGTAAACTTGCGAGAAAGCGACTAAGAATGAAGGCCAACATCTCGCGCTAAACCATGATCAGATGGTTTATTACCCTAACTGTGTTTAGTACTTTGGGTTAGCTCAAAGCTATAGGTATCATCTGAATCATCTACGACTGATTTTCCTCCATCTCCTTCGAGTGGTTTTAAGCTTGACCTAGTAGATTTACTTCTGTTTTCAATCACGTCTTGTTGACAGCATGGTGTCTGCGTTCACCTTATGTCCTGGGCTCCACGCCGAAGGTGTGAATATTAGAACCACCGACACCTTTATATAATGTACGAGCCAGTGATAGTGCGTAATCTTGGTAAGTCTGATAAACCTACGCGTCTTTTTTAATCGGGATTGATGCAAAGGTCCATGTTCTTTAAATTGACGGAAGAAACTTTCTGGATTGAAGGCTGAGTGTCATATCAACGGACCGTCAGTAAGCATCTGTCGTGTATTAAGGTTTCTTCGACAACTGGACCCATGCCCCCTTCTCTAACTGTGACTCTGTTGTAGAGCAACCTGGCTTGTTTTTGTGGTAGTCAATCTTTGCTTCTTAATTCTAAGCCCGTGGGTGTGCTGTGTAACCGTGAGGTAGCAATCGACACGTTAACCTGGTCCTATTAGATAATAGAATCTGGTTACACTTTGTCACGTTAGTTATCACCACATCGCATACTTATGAGATTCTTTGATTATTCATTCGCTTGTTGGATATTCCACAATGTCTACAGTCTGTTCCATACTTCCTGATTACAACCGAGTGTAGTAGCTGGCCTAATTTATACTGATACCTTGACGTGATGGGCGAGCTTGTGTGTTGTATTGATCCAGCCGACTATGCTGACTGGGACTTCGATTCTTCCATGTGCAACCTTGTTAGACAGATGAAAGAGGAGCAGTCAGATAAAAAGCAATTGTATCAGAGAGAAGGGGGTTAGGAAAGGTACCCTCCAACAAAAGGCACTCCGATCGCCAAACAGTCAACTGTGATCGCCGGCGTATTATCCATTATGGCCGAAAAACATCCGGTGTCATCCGGAAGCCTGATGCAACTTCGAATACATCCAGTGTGGACTGCAGTGCTCAGAACCAGACATTAATGTCTTCGGGCTAGGCAAGCTTCTCGCTGTCAAGTGAATCAGACTAATAAGTGATTGGCTCCGGAAAGGGTTCCCCAAGAGAACTGTGTCCTGTTGTCTCGTAGGTCAGATTTTTGAGTTAGAGACTCGGGGTGGGGGTCAGCTAGGTGAACCCTTTTCCGCGCCATAAACGACTAGGAAGTATTAAAGGTTAATGTTCTCCCGACAGTGATGTTCACTCATCACGACCTTCTTTCATTTTGCCGCCCACCAAATTTCCTGTCTTCCATGTGCCTTCGGGTGTTACGTGTTTTCCAAGGCCAATACGACTGGCAAACATTGGCGCCTTCAGTGTCTCCACTTTCCAGCAAGTTGGTCAGCAAGCTGCTCTGGCAAGTCCTCTCTCAAGTCTGAAGCTTGATGTGTTCTGCGTATCGGAGACGTGAGTCCATGATTTTAGCATTGTTATCCACTTGAGCTCACCTCTAGATAACTCGATCCATGCGGTTCTCTCAGGATTTGTGGTGACACCGAAGCTGAATCTCGTGGTCAAGCTGGAGTGGGTGTCGCACTGAGTTCCAGAACAGAGCAGAGCTGTTTGCTCGCTTGGATGCCAGTGAATAGTCGCTTGCGCACTGTCAGACTCATTACACGGGTTTAAGTCTCAACGCAAACCAGAAAATCGTTGTGTTCTCATTATATCGACGTATGTTCCAACAAACAGCTGTTCGGATGCTACTAACGATGTGTTATATGACGCTCTGATTGACCTTCTGAGGCAGCCTAAATAAACAATCATAGTAGCGAGCGGTCAGAATTTTCAGCCTGGTCGTCCTTCATATAGGAAGCGGCTGGGTGGTATGTTTGTTGTCCTGGCACAACACACTGACAGTGACGAAAGACTACTACAGCTGACACCGTTATTCGTGTTTTACGTCGGGCACGCTCAGTTGTTGTGGACTGCCTGATAGATGCCTTTATGAAACTGCTGGGGTGCCCACTAGAGGTGAACAGTTTGAACAGATTTTGTGGTTCTTGTCTTTTAAGTTCGGATAAACTATAGTGCATGTCTGCACGTTGGAGTAATGTACGTGCGCACCCTTTAAGGTGCCAGGCTGCTGAGCTTGAGAATAGCGTGTGTTGTTGTCAGTTTGCAATGAACACTAGTTTCAAGTTTGCCATTAGATCTTTTTTAACCGACACATAGAGGAACACCAGACTTTAATTTGTCCCTTCTTTACGCGTAAAGCTTATTCCGTTTACTGTGCTATTTAGGCAACTGTGAAATTTGTCAAGCTGAGTCCGAGGTAAAATAAAGAATGTTATTCACATATCGAAGCCATACCTTAAGGTTTCAATATCTGAAAGGCTCCAGGTTCAAAGTGCTTCATTACAGCGTCTGTCAGCAATCTCAATATGGGTGAGCTCATTGGTGTGCCTCTCATCTTCAGATAGACTCGACCGTCGTGTACTTTCATCTCCATAGAGAGCTGCAGTAGTTGAATCAATTTCTGGAGAAAGGTTCGTCCTACTGCGGCGACTGTGGTTCTCACTTATCAGGATCTTTATACTTTTTATTGCAGGTTTCCTCGGTATGTTGATGAAAAGCAATGTAACATCGAAGGAAACTAGCGCGTCGTCTTGCAACTTCAGGCCTTTAATCTCTCTCAGGAAATCGGCTGAACTGATCGTTTTACGATTATTATGGTAAACTCCGGATTAATCTCGGAAAAATTGATTTGCGATAAAACCCAGTATATTTGCCTTGAAATTAACAAACGACGAACATTTGTCTGGAACTGCAATGTATATGGCCCGGTGATTACCTTCAAGTCACTTGAAAATACAAATAACAATAACTGTTCCAACAGGAATGCACACAGACGATAGCACAAACGGTACACTGATATGCATAAGGTTCATGAGGACGTACAAATGCTATGTAGCAAGAAGACTGAGGAACGTATACCAGGAAAAGTGAGTAAGGTCGCTGAATGACTAACGAGGATGCCGGACTGGAGGTCAAAAAGGTTAAACAATATCGAATGGTACATCGTTGGGAAGATTTCAGTCTATCGTGATGGGTCATAAATATTCCTTAAGAAGGAAGCGTTTTTCTTACAGAAGAATGTGGTTTCTAATCAGAGGTGCAGACCCTTATGTAGATCAATGTAAACTGTATTAACTATCGAACACAACCACCTACCTAACTGCGATACGCCCTCACCACAATTGGCGTCATCCTGGCATGGGGACACGTGCGAGAGTTTGAGGCAAATAATTTGGCAAGCAAAAGTTTCACTAGTTGTTTTCGAGTAGCCCGATGTATTTACATGAAGTGGATGAGCTACTTCATACCTGTCGGTACAGCCTCGCCATGCCTCAAGTGGTGTGGAGTGGAATACAGTCATCGTAGTCCGTGATGAGAGAAATGCTTAAAGTACACACATTAACACACAGCCATCTGTTACCAAGCTGTACAGGAATTGCAAATGCGTTGCCAGGATTGCTGCAGGTTGATGACTGTTGGGAAAACATATTTACAATTCTCTGATTCGTTATCCTTTAACTTTCAACAGTCTACTTACCGTAAACTGTTCACCTCCGGTATTATCCCGGGGCGACAAGAGGTGAGTAGCGCTCCGATGAGCTTTATTCGAAGAGTCGCTTCTTGTAATAACATCGTACATCTTCTCTACTGTTGTCATATAATGATTCGATAAATTGCCAGCTTGCAAGTTCTCAGTGTTGCCTACTCTCATGATTTATAAGAAGTGGTGTACAAATCGAAATAGTACAATCTTCGGACGAAACAGAACCATGTGATATTCCACAATATTGCGTAACTGATTTCTAGCTTCTTTGGATGGAGTATGTCAAGCACATTATGCAGGCTCAAGGCGAAGGAATTCAGTAGAAGGAACTCTGTTCTATCGACGTCCTTTAGTTTGACTATTCGCACAATGTACAATGTTTCACACTACACTACAGGTAGGCTTCATTTTGAAACGCAAGATACAACCTGATCACAAAACTTCAAATGACCAAAGGTTAGCGGCACGTCGATATCTATAGCGTTAGTTAAATCAAATGTAAGCACCATGACTAAATGTTATTAACAGTTAGTTCACCTGAATTGAGTGTGGTTTAAGGAACGGCGTCCGTCTCATTCTGCGTGACTGTGAGTCGTGCGTGTTTCAACAACACACTTTTGTAATTAATACTACAATCGTGGGTAGTATTTTTGCTGGGGGAAATTTCCAGACGGCGACAAAGGAAGACAGACGATATCAGATTATAAAAATTGATCACCCAACCACCGTACCAGTGTTGTATGACAGGCAGTTTCGGTGTGAGTAGTATACTACTCATGAGTAGTATGTTACCCACAGGCAGCATTCAGGAACAAAAGAGCAAGCTCCGAACGCCAGAAAGACGATGGACAAGAATAGACTGTCGGAATAGTATATACGCACTATGGCAGAAGTTTCGCCAAGGAGAATGACAACGTACTACCAACAGATGTATGTGAGTGTATGTCTGACGTGCAGATGAGTGTACGTGTTTATGGTTTGCTTTCTGACATGAACTATGCAGGAGTTTGCTCAATAAACGAATTCTCTGGCCAAGCGTCTTTTGCGGTCACAACACAGTAATGCAAGTAGGGTCCTTACAAGTTGACCTGGCCTTAATCTCACATCTGCATTGCGAACGCACAACAGTCTTTTTGTTTGCCTCAAAATTTAAACTCTATTTAACGTTTTAACTCATTCGTTCCAAGTCATTGAGGTTGTCGTTGATCAGCCAAGCCAGACAAATCCCCTAGCCTACAGGGAACTCATTTGAGCTCGGGGACGTAGAAAACTACAGATATAAGTCGGAACAGCTTGATCGTGGATCATTCAGGTTTACGATGTGCACCAGCGTGCTATTAGTAATTATGTTTTAATCCGAAACAAACATTGGGGCGGGTAGTTTTATCAAACACTGTGTAATACTCGGAATTAGGGACTTCGAATAGCCCTAGAAATCGTACTCGAATTGAAACCTCCCACGCAAGTAATAAGGAGAAGACCTCGTACTAGTTGCAGTAAGCAGTTCGTATTCATGAGACAAGAAGCCAAATTTATGGCTGTACAACAGTATTAAAGAAATCATAGTCACTCATTGGCTGGTCGTAGTAGCACATACAAAGTCACAAACTGAACTTTAATTGGTACAATACGGAACAAAGAAATAAGCGAATAACAGGGAGCGTAACACTGAGACTATTCGTCCAATCCTGATGTAGTATCTTCAACGCGACGTTTGAATTGGTCCGTTGTTAGAACTCCTATTATATCAGGGTTTGGGTAAGCGGTGGATCGAATAGATTTTCATCACACATTGTGGCTAATCATTCCGTTCATGTACAGATTGGGTCGGATGCTGTGTCTTCTCGCTACGGAATCTGGATGGGCATCACATGTGGCGTATTTCATTCACGACTAGCTTACACCCGGTTTGGTATGGTTTTTTTTAAATCTGTATCGAATATGTCGGAATACGAAACCATTAGTGTATTTTGATCGATGTAGCTTTGGTTACCACTTTTAAGAACTGCAACATTACATCCGAGTTCACCTACATGACTGAGATTTCGTCGAATACACTGTGAACTAAATGCTCGTTGTCACACTGCTAGTGATTCACAGGTGGTGTTCATACTGTGAGCCTGAACATACTGAGACAAGCTTAGTTGAGCTAAGCTGGGCGCCACTTGATACTCTATTTGCAGGCGTCATTAGTTTTTACTGACATATTTTGGACCCGAAAAAATATGGAGATAATAAAGACAAAATCAATTAGGGTGATGTAATGACGACAAACAGGAAGACAAACATGTAAACGTTTGAAGCGTCACCTCGGCAGATCAACATCAGACATTCTGGAGAACAAAATACTGTATTGATTGAAAGTAAAAAAGTGTTTTGGCGAACAGTCTGTTTTCGGTTATTCATCATCGGGCCAATTGCATTACATTTTATATCATTATGGTTGTCAAGCGATCAAAATCAAAAGCAATTAATCACATAATTGCGTCACGAGATTGTAAATTGGAGGGCGATTAGGTACCAAGATTGACCCCCGGGAGCGTCGAGTCAGAAACGGGAGGCCATGGTCACCGTAGGGTTTATACAGATTTCTTCTGAGCGCACAACTGCGGATTGCACAACCGAAATCCGATCGCTGCCGCGGTGACCAGAATACGAAATGTGACTTCTCTGGATTGACCACTGGGCAGGCGGTAAATGGGCTGGAAAGCCACTTCTGATGAGATTTAGTGCCCTGAGTCAATAAGGTTCGCCAGGATTTCATCCGAAATAGACTTCACCCCGCCTTTAGTCAACCACGCAGGGTGGTGTTGATGT
>LUCH01005697.1:31588-44524 GCA_013368495.1 Paragonimus heterotremus | reverse complement strand
TATATTTTCGGTCTCCACAATTATCTGTATTTTTTTTTCGCGCCTGGTCTTTCCGCGTATTCTTGAGGAAGCGTTAATTTAGTGCACGTACGCACTAAAAATGCACATTCATACGGTTACCACACCTGGCACACTGTCCCAGCCCGACAACAATTTCACCCATGTAACGATTGAAGTCTTCGGCCCACCACCACCATCCAACGATTTTACCTATATACCGACCGCAATCGTTTTATCCGTTGGGCTTAAGCTATACCCAATAGACCTGTTCCAGTGAGGACAATTGCCGAAGACTTCTTGAAGCACTGGATCGTTAATCTTGATGTGCCATCTACAATCACCCCAGATCGTGGCGCCTGGTTTCAGTATTCCCTTTACCGCATCCTCGCCCATTCACTAGGCTGTTCATACATTAAAATGACAGTGTACTATACTCGCGCCAACGGTTCGGTCGAGCGTATTTACCGGCAACTAGCAGCCTTGATAACCGCGCGGCCCAACGCAACGAACTGGAGCGGTCGTCTACCACTCATTCTGCTTGGAATTCGGTCCACCGTTAAATTTGGCATCAATCGCACTAACTCCGAATTAGTTCGTGGTACCAAGTTGTACTTCCCAGGAGAATTGATTCAACCTTCAGAACACTCGAACCGACGTACGGCATATACCTCACGTTTACGGCAGCATGTCTGGCCTTCGTTTAACACCAGCCCATCAACATTGACGCCGAAAACAAAAAGCTTCAGATTTGTTCCCACGTAAATTTGTTTATGCACCAAGACAACATCCGGAAACCATTAGGATCACAATACCTCGGCCCCTTCAAAGTGAGTGAGCGCCACATAAATTTCCTTATCGGAAGTCCCACACGAGACGAATCCGCATCGATTGATCGACTAAAACCAGCCAACACAGAGCGGAATGTTGACCTACCTGGCCCCTATATTGAGTGGGAACAAACCCTACGCAATCATGGCCGTGTTACAGTGACACACAGCCCAGCCCTTTGCTGTCTTGAACAACGCACCACACTTAGAGGGCGGTCTGTAAACTGGCCGAAACATATGATGGGTTACGATGATGATAGGGCTATCGAGCGTTCTGTCAGTTTTCTCTTCAATGGCGTTTTTTCTCGTGCACTTAATCAACAAACGTTCTTGTGGATGGGTGTTAGAGTGTCCATATTTCATAGTTACATTTTGTGGAGTCTTTTTGCATTTCGTATATACCATTCTTCTAATTCCATATGTACGCCTGTCTGGAAGCATCACTAACACTTTTTGAACTTGATCGTCAAAGAGAATAAACGGAAGTTACTGCGCTTTGTCTTAGTACTCTTCTTTGTGCAGACCCTTGAGCTGGTGAAGTAGTTACACGGTGAAATATTTTACATCCGCCTATCTGCCAACCTGCCAACAATCAGTCGTCGCCCCAAGTCGCATTTGGAAATATCTGTCAGTCATCTCCAAAACTTCCTCTGTGGCGATGTTCTACTCTTTTATGGTAGCCCATCTAATTCACTAGACCCCGATTTGTCAATGTGTCAAACCACTTTTACTGGTTTGTCCTCCGTTTTATTTGTACGCAAACATTTTGCACCAATGCGTTACCGTTACAGTTCTTCGTTATTATCATATATTTTTCGTTTTCATGTTGATTGATTAGGCCACTACAAAGGTATATCGTTCACCCCGTCTGCGCCTCATGTTCAGACGAACATTTGCCATCCCCATGCTAAAGAGGCTTGCGATGCTGGAACTTTCAGGATGCCTGCAGTGGGCTCAAATTCTTAATAGGTAGTTAGGGATTCCGTCCGAACAAATGTTCATTTAACTTTTCTACATTCTATAGAACTTGATTTAGATCGCTTGATGTGCAAACAAGAAAGCTGTCACGTTGCCGGTTAAAACTAGCTGGCTGCGTGTCATACAGACGTAGCACTAAATGTCGGTTGATTGCCAAACTCAACCGAGCGGAGCAGGCACCACAGTGAACGCACGCTGCGTACCTAGACATCGTCCCCTGCTGCTCTGACCCGTTGATCATCCTATGAGCAACATTGATGAGAAAGAAACGGGAGAAATCAGGACAAACTTACATTTGAACCAATGATGCATTATATTGATCCTCACTTCTGTCGAAAGATATGTAGACAATAGTGATACAACCGTAGGCCTGGCTGGTCCGCATTTCAACGTGCGGCAATGTCTAGGAAATACGTTGGTACAGTTTAAGGTAACAAAATGGGCCGCTAACCGTCCGGTAAGTGACCACTGACCCGTGTACAAGTGACAACCAACACAAACTTACTCGGAAATCAATAAACCAAACAGGGCACAGGCTGTCACTTCCAGAATAGGACATACTGCCCACGTTTAAACTATCCCACATAAATCAAAATTAGAAACAATCACGTGATAAATTCAGGTGCAATAGCTTTTAGGAATGACATTTCGTCCACTGGTTTCTACTTGAAATGATGACAGGGAAACGGACTAAACATATAACAGATATCTCACTAGCCCACAAACATGGTGGCGTGGTGTCGATCAAAATTTATCTTGATATTCGGTATGAAGTACAGTGAGAACGCAAGGTGGTCAGGAATTACAAATTCATTCACATCTCTTAAAACACAGCTCAAAATCTATACGCCCAAACATTTACGTACTGATGATGTCACCTTGTTTGGTGCTGAAACGTTTACAACCTGAATGTCAAGCTCGACCAACCTACCAATACCAAAACCATCAACCTGAGCCACGAACGGTACCACCACTGTTCACAATTTTCAGAAAGACTGACTTGTTGAAAATTAGCCGTGGAGTACCGGTTACTCGTTTTGAAGTTGCGCACAGAATAGCTGCTATGGCGAGTGCCAGTCCTGAGTGTCCGTGTGAACAGCAAATGAGGTATTTTTCAAGACCACCGGCTGCTCATCTGAGAACTTCGGGGTGAATCTTGCCACACGTTAACATTGCATAAAGTCTTCAACATCTAGCGCAGAAAAGTAACTGGTAGGAAGAGGTTGTCGAAAGCTCCACAGTGGTGGGGTAGAGTGTCAATTCGACGGCTCAACGTTGTGGACTGCCGAATAGTTCTCTTTAAGTTATCAGGCCCGATGAATTCTCACTGGTGGACAGTCGCAGAGGAGCTGGAGGCACATTCTTTCGTGGTTCATCCATATGTTTAAATAAGACTTTTTGTGGGTTTTTTGGCAGGTCTTCTGTCGACTCATTCGTCCTGAACAGGTGACTGTAATTATCACCTAGGATGGTCCGGTTATGTTAAGAATTAGTTTATTTTTGATTTGTTGGCCTTTGTATTTCCCGAAACCCTCTGGTTAATACACTCGCTTTGCACCAACAGTTCTGTATGAAGGCTATATTTTCATGCCACCATACATCGTCGACTAAGCTGGGAAGGTCTAAGAAGTGACATGAGCACTGCTGGTAGTTCCTTCGGTACTATCCGTGCCAACTTGATGAATGAGGTTATTTTATCAACAAAACCTGGTGATCCTCATACCACTACAAACCGAAGATGATATGGGTGACGAAGTAGTGGAGTACGCGTTCAATTCATTTTTTTGAGGCGATGCGCAACCTGCGCAGTTCCAGTGAATCCTGTGGGCAAAATATCACTCAGTTTTTATGTTGAGTACCCAGGTAACAGGTTCGTCTAGTCTTTACCCAGTGAGATTGCTCTCTGTTCAAACGAAATTCCTTATGGCCACTGATATGAAGCTGCTTATCACGTTATAGAAATCTTTCGTACCCGATATGCTTCATGTAATGCGCTTTACGTATCCCAAAAATGTTTTACCTCTCAAAGTCGTATCGGTAGTTTCTTCCGGGCGGTCACTCCCGTCTTCTGCACAGCTAGGTGGCTGCTGGGACCGAATAATGTTTGCTAAACAGATATCAGATCTGCAAACGGACAACAAGGAGCCGAAGAAACTGCTGTACATGTCGTTAGGCAAGCTTGTGTCTCCCGAGGTCATGGTGAGTAATGTCATTGCCTATATCAACAGCAGAATACCGCTGCAATCGCAACCAACCACCTTTTCCCGCCACGGCAAATTTAATTTGTCAATGCTGAATTTGGAAATTTCTTCTAAAATTGAAGAAAGATCTGGACAACAGAGAAGTCGTAAGCAACGGGTACGATGGTTTTCAATGTTCTCAATTCCTGGAATATTTTTAACCTCAGTATGTTCAACAAGGTGAAAACGTAGTGCCAACGCCTTATATTCCATTGATTGTCAGCAGTCAGTGAGTACGACTTTGACTTTCAGTTTATTGCCGTATGCAGGTAGTCGTGATGATGGTGTTGATCATTTTTATCTGTCGTAGATTGGCACCCTTGCTGTCCCTCTTCGGGAGCGCACAGCTGATAAGTGTGCACGAACGATATGTGATTGTGTTTGCTCACTCACTGGCGATGAAGATAAGCTAGCTGGGGACTAGCGGGGAATGTTGTTCAGCGCACGCCATTATTTCCCAAGCAATTACGAGTAATCGGTTCTTATTGTAATCCTCTAAAGGATGTCGTTTTATGTGACCGAAACTATCCCCAAAAGAGTGAAGGAAACGTGAAACATTTCATTATGAGGTGGTTCTAAGGAGCTAAAGACAAACAGTGGAGAATACAAACACCGTTACTCAGAAGCTAATCGTGAAATGATAAGAATCTGTAGATTCACGAGCGTCGATTAGTTAGAAGAGAAGTCCGGAACTGGGAGGCGCAAAGAAAAGCCTGAAGGAGGAAACTGGTGGAAAATATGAACTGGTGTGGTGTACTGCTGTTTCATGTTTGGAGTTGGTTGAATTCAACCTACAATATACAAGTACCGCTGGTCTTCTTTGATAATTTTTCTCTTATGCAGGCTGATCCAGTACATTTGAATAACCTTGAGGAATTGTATCAACACAGAGTCTAATGTATTCTGTAACAAATACCACAACCGCGCGTGCAACTGTCAGGTAAAAATACGCCCGAGATATTTGACGTAGTAATGCCCTGCTTGTTATAAGTTTTTCTGATTCCTGTCATGACTTCACATGTTGACACCTCTCATCTCAGAAAATCTTTATTTATAGAATTTTACTTTTAGTCTTTTTGTGTTTTTTATTGCTGCTTCTTTTCGTATCCGGTTGTTTCCTCATTTTTATTGTCTTTCATTTTCAGGCCTCCTTGTGTTCGGTTCGTGTGTCACTCGCAGAATGCTGGATTTGGAAATGCCTTCAACTTACACGGGAATTATTGCTGCTTGCTGGTATTCCCCGGACTTAATTATATCATTTTTCAGTTTGATATATACATATAAATACAGACACATTTTTTTATCACAATACATATAGTTTTACTGTTAATTTTTGCATGTTCAGCGTTCACGTGGATACATTTTATGGAAGTATGTCCAAAGGATCAACTTGGAGAGTTACTCCAGGCGTCCGTTGTTCATTCCTATAACATTTCGCGTACGGCAGTTTGAAGCCGTTCGAAATAAATGCTTCCCGACGAATATTGGTTCTTGTTAAATAAGCTTCTCAGTTCTTGCCAAATAAGATCGATCGATGAGAAACATCGATTGCAAGAGAAGGCGGTGAAACTTACAGGAGGACCTACGCGCGTTCCACATCGTTAGAAATAGGTGTAGACGGGAAATCCGTGAGCACACCAAAAGCGTACAAGAAAAGGTCCTCATCAAAGCTCGCGGGAACAAAAACTTTTTATTTAAGCACATGCGACGACTAAGAAAGAATAAACCCCCGGCACTTTCTTTCCGACTGCCCGACGGGGAGATCTCGTCTGACTCCCTAGTTGTCGCCGAGTTATTTAAGGAATACTACACGGCAGTCTACAACGTCGCACAGCCGGAATGGCACCCTATCCTTCAGCCGCAGAATTTCCGGCAACCACTCGTTACTGCCGAGTTTTCCGTGATGGATGCTGAGGACCTTTTATTTAAGCTAACTTCATATAGTGCAATGGGTCCTGACAAGATCCATCCCAGAATTCACAAAGAAGAAGCCGCCAGTCTGGCAGAACCTTTTTATAAGCTGTTCAAACAGACATTGCAGACTGGCAAGTAGAGTTATTAAAAACACCCGGTGATTTTTTGGTTGATTTAGCCCGCATCCTGCTTGGAAGAACGAGTTTTGTTGCAACAATGGAAAAGAAGATTCCAGGACCGATTTGGCTGGCTCAGTTGGAGGAGGGGTTATGGTAAAGCGGCCCCCGAAACAACGTTTTTCTCTGAGGACATTCGCTGTGATTTTCATTGGGAACTCTTTTGTGTGCAACTGAGTAGGCAACTGTCTCCCTGGTAGGTGAAAACATGAGGGGATACATGCGCGATCTGCTCGGACTAAAACTGCAGTTCCAACTTAACTTTGGATAAATTCTTTCGGAGGTCGTCCATGCTACTCTACGTAGGAGAAGCAAATGAAGACAGATAGTTAAGGAGAGCTCTGCACTTGAAGTTGAACGTTATTTGCATCGACTTATAACCAGGGGCAAAACGATGCTTTGGCTGTCGATAAATCCAGAGCCCATGCGAATAAAATGGAGAAATAAAGAATCCAGTTGTTTGTAGCGGTTTTCATCAAATCGGTGTTGTAGCGACCTCCTAATCAGTCATGCATGACTAATATGCTTATTTTCATGGATAGTCTGACGGAGGCCAAAGACAGTGGCCTCATCTCAGACGCCATCTTCTTCGACTTTGCCAAGGCTTTCGACCGTGTCCCACACGGCCCCCTGAAACACAAACTTGAAGCCTATGGTATTCAAGGAGAGGTTCTTCGCTGGATTGTCTCTTTCCTCGATAATAGGATGTTCAGAGTTAGAACCGGAACAGAACTTTCATCTCCTTCTCTCATTTCTGCGGGAGTTCCTCAAGGGTCAGTGTTAGGTCCTCTGTTGTTTCTGATCTACATCAATTACCTTCCGGATAATATTTCCAGCAACGCTCTCCTGTACGCCGATGACCTAAACATCTGGAATGCCACTGATCCCAGTGCACTACAGATTGATCTTGACGCGATTAAGCGTTGGTCGGACGATTGGAGCCTCCCACTAAATGACAATAAGTGCGCACACATGTCACTCGGTGGAGACTCCGACAAAGCCTTTATGATTCATAGTGCATTTGGCACAATAGATATCATGAAAACTGATCTGAAGAAAGATCTGGGCATCTGGTTGTCTTCTAACTTATCATTGGCGCATCACCATGAGATGGCGGCAAGAAAAGGATTTGCAACTCTTTGGATGATTAGGCGCACTTTCTCCCGTATAGGCAAAAAAGCGTTTCAAACGCTGTACGGGGTTTATATAAGACCGCTCCTCGAGTATGCAAATCAGGTCGTGTATACCGGCCTGAAGAAAGACATACTAGCTGTTGAGTGTGTCCAGCGCGCGGCTACCAAACTTGTCACGGGCTTAAGGAATGTCGCGTATGAGTCCCGACTTGAAATTCGTGAACTGTACCCACTTGAATTTCGACGACTTCGCGGCGATTTAATTCTCACACACTTCCTCTTTAAAGTAGGCCTCGTAGATCAGTTCTTCACTCAAGCGAATGTCGACGGCCGGCGAGGACATAGTAAGAAACTTTTAAGCTACGTCCTCGGAGCTTTCTTAGGCAACAGTTATTTTCTTACAGGGTTATTAACCTTTGGAACAGTCTTCCTCCTGATGTCGTTAGCTCCGATTCTAGGCAACGTTTTAAAACGGCACTTGACTCTCGTTTTCAAAATTGTTTATCATGTGAGCAATCTGACTTTGATTTTGGTGTTTAATATAATCTCTCAGAGCGGTGCTACACCCTGTTTTAAATGACTGTCTTTCAGATAAACAGACGCCCGCCCGACGCTGAGCAAGAAAAACCGACTGGATCCGGGACCCTTGGGCCTCTGCCTCGAACCCGTGTATCAATCGCTGAAAAAAATCCTAGAACAGCTTGATTTTTGTTGCTACTTTGTTGTACAATTTGACGCCTCGTGATGAGGCATGTTTGTTTAGCCCACTGATATGCCCTTTTACCTCAAACGTAAAAACTCTTCCTTTTCACGTTCCGCGCGCTACACGCAGGACGCTAGCTGGTTATATGTATTTTTGCTTCCCGGTCGTCGCAACATATAGAATACTGCGCTATTCATGGTGTTCTGAATTACTGTCATCGAGTAACTCGCCGAATCTAGAGTGAGACTTTGTGGGAGAGTTCCTACAGTATCAATTCTGACGTTAAAAGTACTGCATGGTGTTTTGTGCTGAATTCTTGCAATTGTAAAGGTCAAAGTTGCTCGCTAATCACCCAACCAAGCCCCAGCACTGCTAAATCGGACGCTAGCAAAAAACAGTATAAAATATTTTTCTAGAATTCAAAATACGAACACCAAAAAGCGCAAACGATACAACACGAAATAAGTTGAGTCATTTAGTAACAACCGACAGTCGGTGTATGTGATTTCTGATGCGCGAAGCATCAACAGAGCAAAAATATTAATAGACAGTAATAAGAAACCTAGAATCAATTTCCGAATCATGCACTCGGACACCACTAGTCTTCAAGAGAGGTAGGCGAAATCTTACTGCAATTAATCGTGGGATGGCGTAGCGGCCACGTGTCTTTAAAGCATTCGAGATATTTGTATACCAATCGCTTCATAGCTAACTTTCTTCTGGGAGCCCTTGCACGGCGCAACGCGGCTTTCAAATGAGGCATTAGTATACTACGAATGTTTTGCTAATCTCCGATGGATGGACGGAAGCAGGTGACCAAGGTATAGGTGTATATGTATATGTTGCACACCTAGAACTCACCAAAGCTCTTGGTCACGTGAATAGCCTTTTCTTGCCTGGCAATCTGCACTGTTATGGGGTGTAAATTATCATATTTCGATGATTTGAGTCTTACACAACGGGCGCAAACCTTGAGCGTTTTTACTGACAAACAAACCACAGCGGTGTTTCTCGTGGTTCTACCCCCGGTCCATTCTTACTCTTCATCTTTATAAACCGTCGTCCCATTTTAGTCTCGTCATCCATGTTGCTGTCTGCAGATTATGTCAAATTTTGGTGCGTCACGAGCAATCTTGACTCAGCTATCCTACGAAATTCCTCAACAATATATATGATGGATCTTATGTGAATGGGCTTGCTTTGAATGCTGAAAGGTACAGGGTTGTGTCCACCCGTTGCTCGATGAACTAGCTACCTTGACAGCACACTACTTCAGATAATTCTGGGTGAGAGAATTCTCGGCGTACTCTCTCAAATTCGTCCAACGTTGCGGCGAATGCTAAAATAGATAATAATGTCTAAGTGCTTTTGGTCAGTTTGATTCTCATCGCTTCGAACTAATATACAACGGTTTTATCCTTCGAACCTCGAGAAAGAATCTGCGATTTGGCCACTTGTCACTCAGAAGATTAAAATGATTCCTGACAGAGTGAAACTACGTGCCACCGATACCACGCGATGCCTTCAGGCTGAGCTCCATGAAAGTAAACTAATGGCTCAGAGTACGTAGTGAGATCACCTTCGACGTCCTTAAAATCCTAAACTCCCTGTGACGTGAGAGTTGCCTTGCCAGTACCACTGCGTCAGTTCACATTACCTCGTGAATGCAAATTTACTACAAACCACTAACATCAAGGTTAGTGTCTTGGCGTAAGTATCGCAGTTTTACTCATAGCTGTATAAAGAATCTGCGCCACCTCCACCATTGTAGGCTGTATTCACTAGGATAACAGTGTTTTAGCTACTACCGTTGGGAACGCCGCCCAACTAGGCTGACACTTGTTTGAATCCTGAAGGTCAACTGGAATTTCCGTTGACATTCGTCCTCTCTGGCGGCTACCGCGCGGTTGTGCTGAAGGTTCTCTCACGTCCATTTCCCTAGCGCCCTTATTCTTTATGTTGAAGTCCGCTTGTGTACGGTGAGTAAATAAAATAAATAAAGTTTGTTTGCAGATTCACCGTTTTCTCACTGAGACTTCTGATCCGTGTTACTATAAGGCTGGGGAAACCTTGGGTGTGTGAACCTCGGAGCTAGCATCGCCGGCTCATAGTTTGCATCGTCTTATCTCCTCCAGCCCCGCATTAGCACACCGTCAACGTAGTTAACGTCCAGATTGGCCCTCGGTAGTTTGCGGCAGGCCGTCCTGCTGAAGTAGGACCTCAGAACTTCACTTACCATCGCAATAGCCTTTTCTCACAAAGTATACGTAAGGTATGGTGTGCCCTTCGTGATCGCGTTATTTTACTGATTCTATTTGTTTTTAGGACTCGTTTCGAAAGACAAGTTTTGTCCCAGTTCAAGCACTGCATTTGTTTTCTCTGTCCCAAGTACCCTTGCCTCCTTGTGATTCTGCACTTGGAGGTACGGAACCAAAAACGAATTCTGCTCAGTACTTCGGTTATCAATACACTGAAAACGGCCTCACTGATGGGGCAATTTGCGTTGGTAAATTACGACAAATTATCACACGAAGATTACCTCCGTCTATTTGTGCTCGACATTGCTCCGAGCTATACATGGAAGAACAGACTGTCAGTTTTATTCTGCGACAAAAATGTGTAAGTTCGTGAACAAAAATGCACCTTCTGTATATAGCGCCCGACGGCTGTGTGAATGGATGCATTTGCTAGAGGCATAGCGTGATAAAGTCAACAAGAAAGATTGAAATAATAGACCTAGCGCTAGTAGCGTGCGAACGTTACAGCAGAAAAAACGACTCATCGTCGTTTCACATTTTGACAAACAGACTTAATATGGAGAGTATCTAACACGGCCACCATTTACTACATGCACAAACGAACATTCTGTCGGACGGATGACTGGCGCTCGAGCAAAAAATCTCCTCCACACACAGGCGATTCAACGTTGCAATTTCAGTGAATATCCGTTTTCAAGCATTTTTTGTAACCACCGTGGATCTGCGGAGGTCGAGCAATGGGGCGCGATTTCGGTGCGTCGATAAGATTACAGAGGTGGGGAGCGTTATTTAGGTTGATCATTTTTACCTCTGTTAGTGGTTGAAGTAAATGGTCTCGCAAGAACACAAATAATCGGAACACTACGGAAAGCGATCTTTTTAGGATGAAATTGTCGTTCTAAAATCTTCATGAAACCACTCCAGCGGCCGCTTAACACCGACACACCGATAAGAGGATCGTCAGTTTGAAAAAGTGAACATGGCGGTTTCAGGAGTAGACGTTTTAGGTTGTTCCACGTTTCCCAAAAACGATTGCGCATTTTCACACTAAACATTTCACAACGGTTTGTGCCATGTAACAAAATCCAACTGGCTTGATTCGCATCTAAATATTTGCGATTCTGAACAAAAGGATTACAGAAAAACAAGGCGTAATAATCGTGAATTAACACCCGTTGGAAAGACTTTTGTAGCTATTCGATCATCTTATGGCAAAACACATACAGGAGGTTAGTCTGCAAGGTATACGGCAATGTTCATGGCCAAGTCTGTAAAGAAAAAACGGCCAACCAGATATTGAACATAATAGTCAACATGGCTTGATTCCACATATCTGCCATATAAGACAAAACACGAGCGTGACATGCTCACAGGACGACACCTGGCCCCTCAGTTTAGGATTCCTCCCCGCGACTTACTGTCTTGAAACAGAAAATCCTCAAAAGTCGTGTTTGCTAACTCCGCTATCAACTGATTGAACTCATTGAAGTGTACGAACCTGCGCACACACCGACTTTCTTTTTAAAGAAACGAGAAGGGTTGCATAAGTACTGTATTAAATCAGTTCAAGTAAAATCGTCCAAATAAAAAAATTCACAAATAGTCAGTGATATACGTTACACGAAAACTGAGCAAAAGGCAGACATTGATAAGCAAATGAAACTGGAATGCATGGAGCGACGGAGAGATAGCAGCTGAAATTAGTGCCAATGAAAATGACTATTCATAATTTTATAAATCCATAGTGAAACCGCCTCTATTATCAAGCATGCTCGTATGATCTGCCAAACGAGACTGTAATACAGCGTCACTCCTCAGGTCTCGATGACGTGGAATCATTCGTTTCGGATGTACGGCAACTCGTGAAACCGACATCGAAGGGATTTTTGGTGGTGGGGGATGGGAAACAATAGAACCATACGGATCAGATAAGAGCAAGCGAGTAGTTACATCAGAGGAAGTGGGTTCATCCATTTCCATCGTTCCCCTATTGTATTTCATACGCACAGCGAACTGATCACAAAGTGGTGGCGGCTCGAGTGGGTCGGAAGCGGGGCTAACTCTGGAAGCAAAAGCATCTTTAAACGCTGTCTGAAAAGCCGATTCTGGGGCAGCACCCGGAACAGCCAGCCGAACATCATGTCGGAATTCATCCGGTTCCGGCCGACGACAGTTGAGCACAATAAAGACGATCAGAATTACCAAAATTAGCAGGATGAGCGAACCCAGAATGATGGTAGCCAATTGCGAATGGAACATATGGAAGTAGTAGAGCGGTGAGGAGGCTGTACAGATAAAGAGCAACGGGCAAACATATTGTTAGAAAGAGTCTAAGTCGTGACAAAAAAGTAAATCACTTGTCTGGGCAACTGATCAACACATTTAAAATGCTTACCAGTACTTACAACTTAGTACAGAGTGCAGAAGAAGCCGAATGTTGCAAACGAAAAAGCAGTCACATTTGTACTGAACACTGCGTGTAGTGTGCAAGCATAGAACAATAGACATATACTCTGTTGAAAAAATACCTTTAGATTTGTACAGGTGGCAAAGGTAACGTAACAGTGTCATGACTGTGAAGTTTTTCCCCTAAGTAATCATCATCATCATCACAACAGTCACGAGCCTGAACAAAATGTACTGTGGCTCGGGTCGCCGCTCACCTCAACAGTGACGTGGAATATACTAGAAGGAAACGTTACTAAGA